>JAQIXJ010002986.1:0-14074 GCA_034700185.1 Phthiracarus laevigatus
GATTAGTTGGCATACTTTATCCAGTATTTGCTATAAGCTGTTTGTCGTGAGCGTTACTTTTCATCCGAACGGTATATTAGGAAGTCTGGATTAAATTACCGATACGTTCATACCCATAATTAATACAAATATATTAATATTACTTTCTTCATTATATCAATTTTCGAAAATATTTTAAAAGGCATCCGAAATTATAATTTTTGACAAAATTAAAACATAAATACATTTTAATTAAACTGTTAACTATGAAATTTAATAAAAACCATAACTTTATCAAACTTAAATATAATGCAATAGATCACTAAGGTATAACGAATCAACAATTTGAACAAATATACCGATTAAATGATAATTATTTGAAAAATAAAAATTTTTATTTTAAGAAATTTACTCTTTTTATTAACCTATTTTATCATTGCAATAATTAGAATCAACCAATCTGTTTTGAATGGATTATAATTTTTATTAAAAGCTATAAATGGTACAGAAAATCTGAATCATTTATTTTAGCTTGTACTTCGAAATCTAATCAACACGATTAACTTGATTTAAGGACAATAAATTATTTTTTAACAATCTATTGAACTTGAATAAGATATAATATTCTAAAGATTTATTTTATTTATTTTGGTTATTTATTTAAATTGTTTGATTATAATTTTTGAAAACGATTAATAATAAATAAAATATTTGCAAAAATGCGTGTTTTTTTTTGTTTTAAACTCTTAATTTTTGATTTTAAATCACATAAATATGCAATCAAATCTTGTTATACCATATAAACAAAAACAACTTATTTGATATTCACTTACCGATAGCTAAAGATAGAAATAATTAATGTTTCCGAAAAAATTCTGAAGTACTATTTATAATTTATTTTGTCTATTTTGTCAAATAGAAAACTCTAACAATTTCAAGTAATTTCTATAGATGAAAAATACATTTTATTTATCAAAATTATAACTTCAGTAAACGCAATTAATCTTTTTGCCAATTTCAAATTCTATGTCATATATACGATATAAACGAAAATAGTTAAAATGTTATAAGTTAGTTCAAATGGAAATTTTTAACTAAATAGTAAAATATTTTTGTTTCCTTTTCATTTAGAGACTTTAGTTGTAATCTTTTCTATTGCTTATAAATAAGTACTACAATTATTGGCTCAAACTTATTATAAACTGCAAGTTATTTTAAGAATAATCTTATACACAATATATTACAAAGCATATAAAAAATTTATTGGGCACGTTACACATCTAGCTTTTTAATCAATAAAAAGATAAGATTAACAAAGCTGAATATTTAATTAACTTAGTGTGTGGTAGTGTTGTTTCCATTTTTGAAAAAAGAAATTTAAATGTTATTAAAGTATAAATATCTATTTCGATTAATTGAAATTGAAATATCATTTAAATTATTTAATTATAAAAAATGTAAATAAAAATGCAACTGAATTAAATACATTTCTAAAAACCGAAATATAAATGTAATAAGAAGGTTTAACCCTCTCCCTAACGAAGAGAGGGAGCGACAATTTAAACAGCAAAGTCTGATATTATGACCGTATCGAGCTTATTTTTAATTGTTTTTGATTCACAAGTAGATTTACAATGTGTGCTTTTGAATTTCTGGTAAAATGAATAATTTAACATATCTTTTGTTAACTTGAACAAGTATTTAAAATCTTGATCTATATTTACTATCGTTAAGATTATTTATGTTTATTAAGGTTGAAGAAATGTTTTAAATTTGTTTTCATTTTATTTTAAAATAAACTACAATTTTGATTATTATGTTGTTCTAGCAAAAATTTACTTTGCTTAATTTTATTGTTTGATATTTGTTTTAATTTATTAATGCATAAAGCTTTTTTTAAATCGTTTTTTATTTACGACTAGTTTCTTTGTTATGGTTCCACCAATTTCTATTAATATTGATCACAACCCTCCCGTTTATTATAATGTGACAAAAATTATTCATGTGTCGTATGAATGGTAATTTGTATGTGAATTTTATAAGTTTTTTGATCGCAAATATTTTTGCGAAAAAGATTTATTCTACAATTGTTAAAAATTGTGATTTGTTGTTTCAATAATCATTACTTGGAACGTATTCTAGCGTTCTATATATGTGTTTCAACCTATTTTTTGCTTAAGAAGTTCAAATATTATGCTGATTCACTTCTTAGTGGAAAAATGACGTAGATATGCCATTTGATAAACTGTTTGCGGCTTTCAAGATATGCGAAACATTGCTATTTATTCAAATAAAAGTATATATAGAAACAAATTAAGCAAGTATTTTTCGGTTTAGAAACATCGTCTTATCCAATGAATTTAAACATTTTGAAAAACAAAACATCTGAAACTGTGGATTTTCTCCTAACTCATTGGCCATGTTATGAGCAAACATGAGCTTGCTTTTTGTCTTTCCGCGACTGAGTGCGCATAGTGTTTATGCTGACGCTATTGCGATCTTAACGAATACACAACGAATTGGATACGCCAATGCATAAAGCTTTTTACTATTTATTTTTTTCATTTAGCACTATCAAAGCCTATCGACGTCACAAAAAGACAAAAAGCAACCTCATGTTTGCTTGATAGTGCTTTAATACATAGCCGTCTGAACGGCGTCATAACTTTCTGTTACGTAAGGTATCGCACTGCCTGTATATCTGTTCACAACCAAATTCTAATTACCGTTTTAGTTGCCAATATTATAGAAATTTATTTAAACTATAACTATTTATTAGAACAAAATTGATCATTTTTCTTGCACTTTAAGTACTTTTTTATGTTTCATATTTAGACAATTCTTGTTTGACGTTAATTAATTAATTTACCAATTTGATAAAAAAAATGATTGACAATGTCATTTTAATTTTAAAAATATGTAATATTAAATGTTTAATAAGATAGCCGCCCGGAGAAATTTTTATTGGCATTTGATGGATATGATAAATGGAGAAAGAATTCATATTTATTATGTTGAAACATGAAAAATTAGAGGTAAAATTAATGTTTACATCATAAATGAGGAAGTGAAAACCATTAATTAACGATTCTGTAATAATTTTTATTAACGGTTTGTAAATTTAGTTAGATCAAATTTAAAGAAATTCAACTAAATTTTAGAATTAAACCAATTGAACGATATTAAAAATTTTCAAAGATTTTTTAAATTTTTGGTGTTTTTCTATTAAATAACTGGATATCCTAATAAATTGCATAATTTAATTGACTATATTCTAAGATTTTAAAAAGAAAATTTATCTTAAATTATAAATTATTTCAGAACATTAAGACTGACAATAATCGAATAACAAAATCGAAATATGAATTAGACTTGTAAACGGATATCCGAAATGTCGGGTTTTAAAATTTTTAGTATAAACCCAAATGATCTGAACTAAAGATTTTATTTAATTATAATTATTTGAAAATTATTAAAGTTTGTTTATGATGTATGATATGTTTGTGTCGGGTTCAGAAAATTCTATGATTTACGAATTCAATACAGTTTACTACTAATGTCATTCTTGCTTAAATATAACATTTCATTCTAACTTACGAAAGAGAAAACAAATAATGTACATCAACAAGAAATGATTAACATTTTTTAAAAATATTACTTAAATGAAATATTGAATTAATTAATATCCATCGAAATCACTACTAAAGATGTTATACGGTCGAGTAACCAATAATTCGAATGTTCGATTTTTTTTCTATTTTCGGTTCATTCTAGATTTAATTAATTTCTCAATGAAAATCGAATAAACAATTTCATAATATAATAGTTTAATAATTTATTTTATTTCAACTCGTCAGAAATATCGCAGACCAAACAAGCAAAATTGAAATCGTAGACTTAAATATATTGTAAGGCTGAGAGATTTTCGTTAGAATTGAATCGTTTCAATTATTAGTTTTTCGGGCTCCAGTTGGCCAGCCTTAGGCCAACAAAGTTCAATTCGAATCCAAAATGAGTTTTTAGATATTTTAGATTTTAGAGTTAGAAATAATTAAGACTTTGATTTAAAACGCAGAATAAATATTTATTTAAAAACATTAAAGTAAAATATAATTTAGAGTTAATAAGAGAAACAGAATGAGTTAGCAGATGGTAACCTAACTGAAGAGTGCTATCGTGTTCTGGATTATATACGGTTAAGGTTGTTTACTAATTTTTGAAATATACCACAACCCTTATTCTGCAAGCGACACGAAAATAGTGAGAAAGAGCAAAGAATATTCGCTCTCTCGATCGATGAAATCGTGAATATTGGGCTGCGGCCTCAAACTAACGATTATTCTTTATTTTATTATTCGTTAATTCATTGATAGTTTATTGAGTGCTATTTTCTATTCCTCATAGAAGTACTCACCCACAATAGTAGTATAAGTTTGTACTCAATACTTGTATACAGACTCTGGGATAGAGTACAGATTATGTTGCATAGCCACACCCCATGGAGACGGGAATCCATACAAACTTTTAAAAATAAAGCTACACTAAATAACATTAATAATTTTATTTCTCATAAATTAAATAAGTATCATACAATTTTTAAAAAATTATATATAAATATTAATTTTAATTGTAACAAATATTTGTTGATTTTGATACCATTATCGTTTGATTAGATGATACCATGGTGTTACTTCTCCAATACATGTTGCATCTTGATGATCGCGACGAAAGTGATCAATTAGCTGTCTTCTAAAGCGGAATTCTTTGCCACAAATCTTGCATTTTACAACTATTAAAACTTCACAAAAGTTTTTTCGAAATAAAATTTTATTTCTAAAATTTGAATTCATTTTTAATTAATATACAAATATATTTGTTCTCGGTTTATATATTAGTGTTCCAGTGTGTGTCAACGTTGATTCAAGTTAAGAAATTAATTAGTTTTATGATAATAAATACTCCACCCTGATTATTTAATTTATTTAATTATCGTCACACCATGATCGAAATAATAGTCACTCCACCCTGTTATAATTAATGTTTCAAGTAGTTTGAATAAAATATTTATTTAAATAGTGAACAGAGCTCGATAAATTTTTAAAATTACCATTTGTTAAATAAATAGATTCTTTATTACCTCATTCACGTTTCAATTGATTTAAATAATAATTTTGACAAATTCTACTTGATCCAATTATTGTAAATAGAAAGTTTGTAATCTTTCAAAACTATAAATATTTTTATTTGATGTATTGAAATGGTTTGAATAAATCTATCAAACAATTGTCTAAAAAATTTATCTTTAAATAATCAATATAATTAAATAAGTCACAAATCAATACAATCCTTGAAATACAATAAGAATAACTAACCATTAAAGTATAAAATACAATTAAAATAAAATGGATAATTTTTATGTTACATTACCATCCAACGTAAAATCGTTCCCTCAAAATAGTGTTTCAAACTACAAAACAAAACTACCAACAAGAATAATACTCGCCGTTGATTGGGAAGTTGGTTTTGTTGAAATATCTTACACTATTTCAGGATATAATGTACCAAAAAAAGAACCGCTATATTTGATGTATTGGGATAGTTTAGAAAAAAATAAAACAATGGTCTTCAAAATTTCATTTATGGAAGATATGTTACTATTGATCAAGCTATTGATGTAATAACAATGAACTAAAAACAATCAAAGAATTTAAGTTTAAAGAAAATACTCATTTTCCTTCTCTTGAAGTTAAAGAAAAGAATAGATTAGTGAGAATCAAAAAAGGTGTTTTAACAAACGAAGAATGTATATTTTTAGAACCAAGTGATAATTTGTGTACTGTTTTTGGATTTGATAAGAGACATGAGATCAACTTATACTGAACATTTGATGAAATATGGAGAACAGTATGCAGATGAAAAGAAGAAACTAGCATCTCTTCTTGATGTAACTGTAAAGTTTGATCCACAATACGATGATATTAATTATTATACCGCAAAAATATCCTATGAATTGAAAAAAGAAAAGGAAAAAAAGTATTCGTAAAATAAATCGATTAAGTAAAGTCGAAATTTGATTTTTTAAAATGAGTACTATTCACGAAGTGTCAAACATTACACCACATCCAGATTTTGACTAGTTTGGTGTTCCACCGACTCAACTCACAATCGAAAGTAATATACAGTCTGAACATATTTCTGTATTGGATTCTCAATCAATAATTCAGTTTGTTATAACAACATTTTTTAATGAATATGTTCAATTACGTGATACATTACTTAAAATAAAATTAAAAATCAGTATAAAAAAGCAAATAAAAGTAACGTAAATGCAGATAACTGGAAAAAAATACCTCCAGTTAATTATTTGTTACAATCGTTATTAAAAAATGTTCAAGTTGAAATTGATGGTAAATCGATATCTTTATCACCACAAACATATGCAACAAGGCATATTTTGACACACTATTAGGATACGCCAAAGATGCAAAAAATAGTTATTTAACAGCTGCTGGATATTATAATATTAAAGATTCAAAATCAGCATTTACAGAAGATAAAAGTCAATTAATTAGACCTGATCCTGTAGTAGCTACAGGAAAAAGGAAAATCATTAGACTTAATTGGAAAGTTATACATCGATTTAATTTCTCAATCGAGAGCTTTATTAGGTGGTGCTTCAATTGAGACCTCTTTGGTACCAAATGATCCATCTTTTTACTTATAGATACTACAATAATTCTAAGTGTTGTATTTGAAGATGCATCTTTATTTATGCAAAGATCTAAAGTAGTTAATCCTGTTGTTAATGCACATTCAAGTGCTTAAGAAAAAGGAACTGCAAAGTATACAATAAGTAGAGATCATGTTAAAGCATTTAATATCACATCACGAGTTACAGATACTATTATAGATAATGTTGTTTACGGAATTGTACCACGAAGAGTATTTATAAAATTTACACTAGAGAATATATAGGATTATTTTGAATCATTAAACCATCTAGAATATAATCCTCATCAAATTCAGTATATAACTTCTAAAGCCTGTGGTGCTTATGGGTTTTATTTGTTAAGTTTAAGTGTTTAAATTTAAAATTTTGTGAATTAATAAATAGTTTTTCAAGTGTTAAAATTAAAAATGATTTGAAAGTATATTATTCATTGTTATTGATTCCTCGTGTAACTAACATTTGTTTGTCATTTATTTGTGATGCTAACTTCAATTTAATTAATATTTATAGACTTAGAAGTTCTATTTTTAATATTGAATATAATCCTAAAAGATTTTCAGGATTAGTTGTTCGTTTAAAATCAAATTCAACAGCATTATTATTTAGAAGTGGATATGTTGTCATTAGTGGTTTGAAAAATTATAAGCATATAATAAATAATACATATGAATTTTTAAATATTATAAGAAAGGTGAATAATTTTAGAAAGATTAAGAACTTCAGAATTTTTAATATTTGTGGAGTTAATGATGTAAATGCAGTTATAAATTTAACAAAATTAGCAAGAAACTTTCAAAAATACACATTATGCAAAATAGAACTATTTCCAGCAGCTAAGTTCGACTGAAAATAAAGTAATCAAAGTGCATAGAAGTGGGAAAAATTTTTCAACTGGATTTAAATCTAAAAATCAAATGAATGAATTATTTTCTAAGTTTATAAAATTCATTAACATGTTTAGAAATTAATGGTTGCACCAAAGAAAAAAAAACGTTATCAATGGAAAAATAACTATATTCAACCAAAAACGAAGTCATTGAAAATTCCAATTAAGTTATTAAAACAGTATGGTAGAAAAGTTTATAAAAAGATTATAAAAAACAAATTAAATGAAAATAGGATAGTTTAAAAGTCATCATATCGTTTATTTTGTGTTTGTTAATTATTTTAATTTATTACCTATTACAGAAATTATAATTATGTCACAATCATCATGTTAAGATATTTTATTGACTTTACATAGTCCATTCAGCTACATAAAAAAGTTACAAAACCATTTTTGATAGAGATAGTACAAAATGCAACACGAAAAAAATCATCATTTTAGTTTCAGACTCCGCATATTAAATGTAATAATTTGATATAAAAACATTTGTTTTGTTATATTCAATTCATTTCATGCTGTTTTTTTTGGAGAAAGTGGTAAAAATGAATACAATAATTTTAATTTTACTTGATGAATCAGGAAGTATGGAAACTTCCAAACTTCAAGTTATTAATGCTTTTAATAATTTAATTAATGAACAAAAAAGAGATAATGCCAGGATATATTTGCTTACTTTTAATAGTACAATTAAAACTGTATATTCGGTGATACAGATAGATGAAATGCCAGCTTTAACTGATAATAACTACAAACCTAACGGATTTACAACATTGTATGATGCGATTTCTGAAGACGTACATCAAACGAAAAAAAACAAAAAAATTGATGAACGGGTTACTTTTGTTATTATAACTGATGGAGAAGAAAACTCATCTAAAAAACAACGCTTGCAGAAATAAAAAAATAACAATCGATCATGAAGTAACTAAAGAATGGACGTTTGTTTACATTGGTAAATACCCTGATAACTGGAAGGCAAAAAGTGGAACAAAATCTAACAATTTAGTTGGATGCGATACACCATATAGTATTATTAATAGCTCTAATCCCATTTTAAATTTTAGAAAATCACAAAAACAACATGTTATGATAATTTTGATAGTTAATTTTGTAAATATTAATAAATAAAATAAAATAGAATAAAATTTTTAATATACATTAATAATTAAAATGTACTTTTAAAAACAAAATAACTATAGGTTTATTTTAAAACAAAAAATTATTTTTTTAAACAATTTTTAAACAATATTTACATTCATTTTAGCATTGTATTACTAAATGGTCATTATCAGTATTTATTAAATCAAGTTTATTTTTACAAGTCAGTTCCGTATTAGATAATTTTTTGAAATGTAATGTAACTATAAATTCTCCTTTTTGAAATTCAACTACATCTTTATTAATTTTAGTATCTGTATAACTAATAGATTTAAGTAATTTTATATCAACTGAATCAATTTTATGATCATTGACTGGCAGATATTCTGGAGTGGCAAACTAAATTTATGCAATCACCATATTTTACTTTTGTTACATCTATTAATTTTATTAAATGTTTATTTGTTGAACCAAATAAGCGATCACAGCAAACATTACTTAATATATAAATATATTGTATTCCATTCATATTGTATGCATGTTCAGTTTCTAAACTTGATAAATTTTCATAATTATTTAAATTTAATTCAGGTTTGCTTTTTTAAAGTCTAAATAACGAAGATAAAGTTGATATATATTTTCAAATACATTATCATAAATAAATCCAAACATGTTACATAAATCTTTACTAGGGGTAATGTAAATAGCACCATTGTTTTTAGTCTTTCCATTTTGATTTGTAAGTGAATTATAATTAATCATAGGAAATTTGTTTGCTAATTTTATAGAATCATCTCTTCTTAAACGAGAATCTTTAAAGTGATTTTGTAATTCGTATTTGATTTAATTTACTAATTGTTTTTTTGTATAACTTCCGGCTGGAATTACACCATATTCATTGAGACTAGTACTTATTATTTTGATTGGATCAAAGTATAATATATTTACATATTCAGGAGTAGTAATATTGTACCACGATTTTGACAAAGTTAAAAAAACCAACCACCCATGAACCTTCTAAATTTAAAGATTCTTTATAATTGTTCGATATTATCCTTGTTGATTCTTTTTAAAATCACATGGAAGTGTTACATATATCGAATTAATTTTAAAAATGCAATTATTTTTTACAGCTTTACAATTTCTTGATTATTAATCCAAGAATTCAAACTTGAAGGATATCCTAATCATTTAATAAATGATTGCTTTTTTCCTTTAAACATTCCATTTCTTATAATCTTTTCGACTCTATATAAGTTATTTTTAACTTTTTGAACTTGTTCTGGATAATACCTTTGCGATGAGTCATCTGTAATTGAATACATGGTTTTAATTGGACCACTTTTAATGCTTGTTATTTCATAAATCTGATCAGTCCAATGAGGATAATATGATTTATCGAATGGTGTAAATGTATATTGTTTTCTAACTAAGGTTTTTGGCGTGAATAGAACTTTTGATTTTTTTGTTTTAATTCATTAATAGAACTAACGCCAAATAGATTAAAAAATACACTTGATTCACTTCAGTAGGTTTCATTTTAATTGATCTATGTACAAAATTTTTGTATGCATTAAATAATTCATTTAATGTATCCAAATATATTCTTGTGCCTTTTGAAGTAAAAAGATTTAAACATTCTTGATTTAAATGTTCTATTAAATCTTTCAACAACAGCGCATTTAATATCTTTGTTGTTACTGGTGAATTGAACGATATTATTTTAACATGAAAGTTTTAAAAAATTTATTTTTAAGTTCTGTTCCTTGATCAGTTCGTAAAAACTTTGGTTTTCTTCCATAATAAAATTATTTTTGAATACGTCTATTATTGAACTACTTGTTTTATTTACTTAAGGTTGAACCCAAGCATACTTTGAAAAAACATCAATTACTGTTAATATATAACGGAAGTTTGTATTTTGATTTTAAAAATCCTACATTTCTACTAAATCCGCTTCCCTTTGATTTTCAATGCCTCATGCAATTATTGGATTTTGTGTAAACGTTTTTCTAACAGGTTTATGTAACGAATATGTAAATTCTTAAGACAACCAATTTATAACATCTTTTAATGTAATTCGATTATCAATTTTTCGCTTGCGGGATTTATTAGGTTATAATAAATTGAACTTGAAATTTTTGAACTATACATTTTAACTTGATTCTGTAGGCATTATCCATTTTTTTGTAGGTGGTTCAATATTTCTTCATCATTGTCATCTATTTCTCTAAGTCTTTTATTACTTTGAATTACAGGATCGATATTCATATTTTTCTCATGTGAAACGTTTGCAAATATTTGAGATTCTGTAATAGTCTTTGTTTGCGTCCCCTTTGAATGATTTATGTATAAATTAAATAATTTAGTTTCAATATCTTGATTTGAATTAAGTTCAGGTTCTACTCCTGCTTGATATAAATTAATGAATGCTTATTGACTGACAAGTTCTTTAGCATCTTGTGTTGCGTTTATCAACAAGTTAATTAAATTTGAATTTTCTATGAACGTCCCATTTTCATTTTTAATTCTTAAATAGTTATCAATAGGATCAACTTTTCCTTATTTAAGTAGAATTTTTACTTGATTTTTAAATTTTTCTAAAATTTTTTGTGTCTTAAATCTTTTAATAGTTTGCATGCCAGTTGAAATAGTTGGTGTTTTAGCACTACTTGAGAACTGTAGTGATATATCACTAGAAGGTATTATAGTTGGAGGCGTTTCCATTTTAATTGGTGCTACAACCATTTTTTGAGTGTTTTCCATTATTTAGCTAATAATGTTGAAAGAACAAACGCTACAGCTGGAATTAAAACATGCCAAATACCACCAGATTGAACAACTAGTTTTTTCTTTTTGATTTACTTTTAATAAAACTTTTTAGCTCACTTTTAGAATAAAAAGTCGAGCTTATGCATTTGACCATGTCCGTCCGTCTGTCTGTACGTTCGCATTATTATATTAATTAAGGGGATCCCAATTTCTTGGTATTAAAAAATAGGGCATTTTGAATTTACCTCTGAAACATCTAATAAGTTTTTACATAAGTAAGCAATAACATATAAAAAGTTTGCTCTCTATGAATGTGTCGTTCTTTTCTATTAATAAATTATGTTTTTTAATAGACTTTTTTGCTTCTTATTTAGTGGTACTTTACCAGATACTGTATTTACACTTATCTCATTTAAAGCTTTATATAAACAATCATCAAAAATATGTTATAACTTTTTTCCTAGTTTCGTTATTTTTTATTTTTGAAACTAATAAAAGTTTTTCAATACAATTAATTAAATTTTAAGACATTTTAATTTTTCTAAAATTATAACTTATTTAGGGTTTATATAATAAAATACAGGATTAAAGATTGATCCTAAAAACAATACTTCAGATGTAAATCTTGTTCTTAATCTGAGTTCATCTGGTGTATCATTTGATAAATCAATTAATAAGTAACCAAATGATTATTTAGTAGCATCTTAATAAGATTCCGATAATGTTTTCGGATTAAAAGGAAAAATTTGTTTTGCTAATGACTATTTGATTTGAATCTCTAGGGTTTTTCAATAGTTTAATTTATTTAGAATTTAAACTAATTGTTCTTATACTTTTATGAAAATAAATTTTGAACTGCATATATTACACTTATATTTAAATGATGACTTTTTTTATTAAAAAGATTTTCAATTTATTTATTTTTTTATTTTTCAATTTCAGTTAATAAATCATCAAATACAATAATATCAGGTTCAAACTTATTAATTAATGCTTCTGATAGAATGCCTTCATAGTTCTTCATAACAACACTAAACGAAATAAAAAAGTTTAATAAAGGTTGCCATTGACCATAAGCCCATAACACTCTAATTGGTTTGTCTAAGTTATAAAATTTGATTTTTAAACTTTTAAAAATAGTTCTTATTAAGTGAGTCTTTATACTTCCAGTTGGACCAGCTACTAGACATGTGAAAGGAAGCTTAACTTTAAATGTTTAATATCCACACTTTCTGAATATTGATATTTTGAATCCATTTTAAAAACTCTTTTTACACAATAAATTTGAAAATAAAACGTTAATTAAATATTTTTATTACAAAGGAATAATAGTATACAAATAATGAAAATTTAATTCATCTTCTGAATTTAACAAATCTGCACAAAGAGTACAATGAAAGAAGTCATCACATTTATAAACTATTTCTTGTTTTCGTTTTCTTTTTTTTAAACATTTCTGTAGAATGTTTTTTAAATAGTTCTGTTTTATCTTTAAGAGGTTTATTTGTTACTACTAAAGGATTATCAGATGATAGGTAATTTGTATTTTTCGATATTATTCTCCAATTTATTATCAGTTGAACCAAATCCATCTTTTCCACTTTCAGTTTTATTTAAAACATTGTTTTCCACCAAAATTGTGTTATGGTGATAATTTTGAAATATTAGCTGCGCTATATTTCTCCTTTTGCAACTCGATAACCAAAAAAGTTGTGATTCAATAGAATAACACCGATATTTCCTCGATAGTCCTAATCTTATAAACAACACAATTTTTTTTTGTAATTAGAGAAGTCAAAATATGGATTCAATGCTTTTGATTCAAAATCTTTGTATAAATCTTGTGTTTTGATATGAAATATGAATGAGTCTGTATCCATATAACAAAAGTCTATCCTATCTTCGTAAAACGGTTTAAATACTTTATAATAATACTGATACATCAAGTTTTTTGAAATTTCTAATACAGTCAAACCTACATAAATAGGTCGATCTTATTTTACTGATGTTTTTTTTAAATTTTTATAATAGCTTTATTTTAGTCAATTTTATTAAATGATTCAAACGAGTGTTTTTTTAACCAATGTTTAACTTGACTTTGTGTTAAAGCACATTTAACATTTAAATGATTTCTTTTGTTTTCTACACTTTTACCAAAAACTGAGTTACTCATAAGTTTATATAAATCTATTTCGAAATCATTATTTGCATTTTTATAAGTTTTGTATTTAATTCTATATAATTTTCATCCACTTAGACTGCTTAAAGGTTAACACTCTATGAATTTTTTTAATTTGTAACCCTAGTTCAACATAAAGTTGTAAATTTTTCTAATGTAATATGTAATTTTTTTTATTATATAAGGTTAACATAAGTTTTGCAACTCTTTTAAATTTCACTTCTGATAAATGTTCTAACATTTCTAATTGATACTCGCTTAAAGCATCATTTGAGACTTTTTCTTTTTTCCGGAGCTAATGGAAAGTCTTTATTTTCATTATGTAAGTAATCTGGGTAGTCTAAATCGCATTGAATAATATAACCATGATTTTCATCAATAAAAAAATTATTAAAATTGGTGAACATAGCAGCTACTTCTTTTTCATTTA
>JAQIXJ010002987.1:0-14073 GCA_034700185.1 Phthiracarus laevigatus
CTCGGATTTAAGCGACAATTTTTCTGCCATCGGACAAAAAAACATGAAAAAAAATTTTCCCCATAGAGATGTCATTTCTCAATTTTTAGGTAGGGGGGCAACTTTTTGAGAAATCATGGGGGGGGTAACCCCCTCCAGACCCCCCTCTGGGACACCCTGAATTATAATACATTTGGTGCATTAGTTTGCTAATGGAAAGTACCGCTTCTGAAACTTGGGTTATTTTTAGTTTTAAGTAATTTTCTTATGGTAATCAAGCATTAATTAACTGTAACGGACTGTCAATCATATTTATATACAGTAAACTAATGTTTTAATAGTCAAATAATTAATTCCTGTGATATGTAAAATCTATAATAACACATATTGGGTTTTTAGTTCCTAAATCTGAGTTTTTATATATTTAATAGGTCTAATTTACTTAATTTATTCTTAGATTTTCTAATTTAAAATCGTAAATTATATATTTGTTGTTATGATAGTTGAATACACATTATCATTATGCAAAGCTACTAAAGCTATAAACTATAATATTCCGCAAGAAAATTAGTAAAGCTTTTGCTTTTAATTTCAATTTACCGTATGTTAATATAGCACACACTTAAATATATTGTTGAGTGCCAATTACTACTTCCCTAAAGTTGTCTGAAAGAAATTTAGTATGTTGTTAAGCTTGATTATACTATCAAATAGTGTAGATTTTTTTCCTAAATAGGTTTACATAATTAAACTTATACTTTAAGATTTCGAGTGATTTACCGTAAACGTAAATAATAGTAATTCACGAAATATTAAACTAAAGAGCAACATTTCCAAATGTAAACTTCAGCATAAGCTTATAAGTTATAACTTATGTTATGTTAATACTGTATAATTTCTAAATTTTAATTTTTGTGTAATCGATACTTTACACGTAAATGTAAATTAAGATTATTAACTTTTCTAGAGCTTTTGTGCTTAGACCTTTTACTGGAATTAAAACAATCAATTTTTTAACTTTTTTAATACCACTTTATTTTATATTATTTTATGTTATCGGATGTATAATATAGTTATCGCATAAAACTAAAATTTTCTTCCCATGATTTGATTGATTTGACGATTGACAGTTATCATTATATTACTCTAGTTTCCAAAATTGTTGGCAACTTCCACCCATTCGGTAATTATAATGATTTCATGGAAATAGCGGAAAGTGGTTTATTAATAAAGAAACTTTTTAATTTATGTATTAATATGACCGTAACAAAAAAACGAATCATTTTGTTCTCTAAAATAACAATAATTTAACAACGCATAGCGTTTATTGACGCGTTCGCGTATCACACTTGATAACACGATGTTTTGATAGCTCTTTATTGAGAGGGAGTGTTAGGAAGTGATTCCCTTTCAATAGTTTTTCTTTATGCCAAGACTTGTTAACATATTTTATTTTAGTTATTTTTATTATGTAAAAAACAACTTTCCTTTCTTCAGTAGTGATGTATCAGAATTATTTTATCGTAAATCTTTTTATAGATCAAAATAAAAAATACATTGTGAAGCATTAAACGTGAATTTTATACCTGGGAATAAAAAAAAATTTATTTTCGAATTTTTTCGAACAATCAATGATTTATTTTCGAAATAAACAAAAATTATTTCGCTCATCCAATTACGTTACGGGTGCATAAAATTTATTCCCAACACACAAAAATTAATAACAACGTTAATAAATACTGTTTTTTATTACAACTATTCCCAAAAAGCAAAAGGGGTTCATCGGCAACAAAATATTCCTCTTTGCCTGTGGCTACGCAAACAATGCCGCGCGTTTATCATGACAAGTAAATTTTTTCTAACGTTTCTTTTTAATTCGCTGTGACCTCAAAATACGGTTATTCATAGCGTTAACTGGAAAACAAGAGGAGAACGATGTTAAACCGCTTTCGCTTCATTTAATTAGCGATTTTATGGCAGCCATACGCTGCGTTTCTTATTAGCTCTTTTATTCATTCCGCGGATCATTATTATGAGCGAAATAAAAGGTTTTCTTTTTTTTGCTTATTTTTTCTGCGTTATGAAATAAGTGAGAGTTGTTTTGCCAGTTAAGCGCATGATAAGAAATCTTGTTGAGTAAGAGTTTTACAAACTAGAAGAGTAAGGATACATTAGTTTTTCTATCTAGTAATTGACGAGAGTTATTTTATGCGATACAGTCGTAGTGTGCCAACTAAAATGAATTTGAATTTTGTTATATTTACTTATCTCGCCACAATTGTTTTGAAAGGTAAAATTGTATTTTAATAAGTTTCTGGTAATTTTTCGTTTACTTAGATTTGGATATTAATATTGATATTAGATTAGATTAAAAACATTGCTAATTAATTTTGTGAAAAAAGAGCTATATTTGCTATAAGAAAAATTTAAGTATTCGATTTAAATATAAAGAAAGTAAGCGTTTGTGATAAAAAATTTTTAAAAAAGTTTTAATTAACAAAGAATTTATTTCTTACATGTTTATTGTAATCTACATGTGATGTTTATAAAATATAAAATATTTGTGCTATTTTTTAAGTGTGTTCGTTTGATTTTTGTGTATGAAGTTTTAAATTTTTTAAAATTGAATATCATTTATTAATTGCCGGGTACACAACCGAAACCCTACGTTTCTCGGGAACAAATCTAGTTAGTTACATCGCAAGCATAGCTAAATCTTTTTTTACTAAATTTTATAAATTAATTTTATTTATGTTTCTTGACTATTAATGATCAATGGTACCCATTTATCAGTGTTTAGTTATTAGTTAACCCGTTTTTACCATCTCCATAATTTTTAAATCACATTATAAACAAGTTCTTAAACGAATAAAAATTAATAAAATATATCTTTCATTCAAAAACTACTGATTATGCATTTGAGTAAGTCTGTTAATCCCTCCGTCTAACTATGGAAGGTAAATGCCGGTACAAAAATAGGTTTAAAAACTAATTTATATGTCTTTAACATAAGTATATAACAAGTTTCGAAAAAGTGAGTTCTCTATGAGTGTGTCGTTTTTGTTAATTATACCCGATTAGACTAACAGTATAATATACAGACAGAATTAATTTTTTTATATATTCACATCAAATTTATAAATTTGAATTAATAATCTCTAAACAACTACTTGAATACTGATCCGAACTTATCCTTGATGTTGTTTACTTACTAAAAGTATTAAGATGCAATATAAGAGTTCCTAATATTCTTGACTGAAATTCGCGTCTATTTTGCAATTTTAATTGCTTTTCAGTAAAACGTTTTAATCCTCTAAATTATTCATTACTTATAAAATTTTAAATGCCATCAGCTTTTACTTTCGTTGTACTAAATTATCACATAAACGTTCCTGAATTACCTACTTTAAATATTTTTTTTGCTAATTAATTTACTGCGTTATCAAACTTTATTGATGTTATAATGTTGGATCTTAATATACTGAATATTTCTCTTCAGCAAACAATCACTTAAATTACGTTTGCCATCAATCATTTTTATTTGATCGAGTATTTATTTGTTTAGGAAAAAATTATGGTTTACTGTATTTATTTATTTACTTACTATATTGTTCACTATTCAATAATTGTATTGAATCTGATTCACAAAATAAACACATGTATGAGTGTGTGTGTTGTGTGCCATAAATTTTTTTATTAGCTTATAATTACAGTAAATGGAATTTTAATAAAAAATCTATTATTTTCTTGTTAATGTAGTCTCCGCTCAATGTCTGCGAGCGAATGGCTATTACGCGCACGAAACAGATTGCGATCGCTATTATGTATGCAAGAATGGAAGTGTTATACGTGAAGGTCTTTGCAGCGATGGACTAGTATTCGATAATAGGTCACAGAAACGGTTGCGATGCGTTCATCCATTTGGCATTGATTGCAGACAGCGCTCAAAAACCCGTATGATTTTGTTAATCTCTAACAAAAACACAAAATTGAATTTTAAATCACTCGCATCCTCTGGTGCTGACAACATTTTATTAACACATTCAATCTGATTAGTAATTCTAAAATAAACGTAGTTTTTTTCACTTTAAACAATAAATAAATATGCAATAATGTTAGTTTGAAGTAAAAAACAAACATTTTTTTGATAAAAATTATATTTATCACTTTTTTCGATCAATTAAAAAAAGAAGCACAAGATCAGATGATGCGATTAAGAAAAATTTCCAATTAACAATATTTATTAGCTAATAAAAATACTCCAATGAGTTTTCCTCTAAATTCGCTTCCACTGCAGAACCAGCAAAACCAATCGGTAGCTGTCCTCGAAGAAATGGCTATTACGCTGATCGCGAAGACTGTCGCCAATTCTACATCTGCGACGAAGGACGAGCATTTTTATTAGCCTGTCCTCAGGGACTGGCGTATGACGAGTACACAGGAACGTGCAATTGGCCCGATATGGTGGAAGGTTGCAATAGCGAAGAAATTATACAGTTTAGCTGTCCTGAACCGCTCGATAATGAACTGATTGACTTTGGTTATCCGCGTTACGCGATCAAAGATTGCGGCAAATTTGTGGTTTGCATCGAATCGGAATTGGACGGCAGACGACATCCGCGGTTATTGGGCTGCGAGAAGGGAATGGTTTTTAATCCAGTCACGAAACTGTGCGATCATCCCGAAAATGTGCCAAATTGGTAACTCAGTTTGTTTAATGTTTTTTGAAATTTTGAAATATTGTTTTTTTGCGATTTTTTTGTAGCGTTAACTATTATGGTGAACGAGATTTTTTACGACTAAGACCATTGAAAAAAGCAAAGAATTTTGTATAAGATCTAATGTCATGTTTAATTTTTTAAAACTTTAAAAAATAAAACTGCTATAATTCCTAAAAAACATGGTTTATTTATTAAATAACCTGATGTTTAATTATAACGTATGTGAATCATTTAGTTTTATTCTAATATTTTTGATCATATAATTTTTATCTTAGTTTGAGAGATTTATGGATTTGACTATGTCCGTTTGTCTGTTTTGGCACTTTTAATTTAAATTAAGGGAATTTGTTCATTATGATAATTAATGGATTTTAATCAATTTCTTATGTAATAAAGGGATTTTAAGTTCAATTAGCCAAAATATAGGATCAAAAATATCATTAAAGGGGTCAAAAATAGCCAAAATTGGGTTCGAATCATTCTGTTTCTATACTATTTAATGGATTTTATGGGACAGTTAAAATAGCACAATAATTCGTCATAATCTGGTAAAAATAGTAAATCTTAGGAAAATAGCAAAAATTTTTCAACTGGAAATTCCGTTTTTATAGTAATAATTAGGGCAATAATAATCAAAATAGGGTAAAAAATAGTCAAAATATTTATCTGAAGTTTAATAAAGTAAAAGAAAAAAAAACTTCTATAAAATTTAAACTAATGGTAGCGAGCAAACTGAAAGAGAGATCGACCATATACTAACTGAAACTAACATTACAAAGTCAGATATTAGACCTTATCAATCTTGTTTTAACATAAATTTACATCGAAATAATAAAACGCTAAATAAGAGAGATAATAATAATAAAATTCAATCAATAAATAGGCTTAAATAATTAATTTGTAAATCATATAATAAAATACGTTCCGTTGTTATAATCGTTATAAAATGAGAAAATATAAAATATAGCAATACAGCATATAAGTAAATACAGCATTTGTCTTTTATTAGTAAAAAATAAAATTATTATTATTCTAATATTCACGTACTTATTATCGAAGTTGACGTTAAAAGAGCTAAACACATACTTTACTCATATATTTTTGTGTAATCAACATTGAATTTCAAATTTTATTTCCATAAGTGATAAATAGGTATTTGTAATTCTTTTAATCTATGTTATAACTATAAGAAAATTATCCATAAATTTCTACAAATTTTAGTAATTCCATAAGCTATTCAAAACGTCGATTATTCATTCGTCTCGAGAAAACTCTTGCCTCAGTATATGATCATTGAAAATTGTTTTAATAATTTATATGAGATAGGTTTTGTGGCAGTTTAGTATTGGTAATACAGAATAATCTATTCTTATCCAGTTATAACATTAATATGTTTATAATCGTAAAAATTAGATTAATTATTTCTATTTCTTTGTTAAAATCGGAGATCGGTATTAAATATTAAATACCGAATATTAATCTATGTTTAATGTTCGAATATTCGGTGCCAATATTAGTAATGCATTACATCACTGGTATTATAAGAATCACAATTGAATCTATTGGCATCAATGAAAAAGAAAATCCCGAATTTTAATATAGATTGTTAATTTCAACTAAAGATGTATTATTTCAATTTTACGGCGTACTTTTAGCTTTATTCCGTTAGCCTTCAAATCCAGTTACGAGCGCATAATTCTATAAACAATTCCCTGGTCATTGCACTACTATTATGTCAGTTCCATTACATGCGATGTTCTTTCGTGGCAAATCACTTACTTTTATTTGATTTGCTATTATTTGACACTATTCTCTTTTATATGTGCTTTGTTGCGTATCGCAGTGTTTGGTAAAATGAAGATAAAACTCGATTCATCTTTTATATTCCTTATTTTCATTTTTTTCAATATTAATTGGTTTAAGAGACCGACGTCATGTTTAGCTTATGAAAGCGCAAATTCGTATTTTACTGTATCTATTTATTATTTTAAACATCTATATTTTACATGTAGTGTTCAATGAATTTAATTAAATTTTTGTTAATATGTAAAATTAAAAATATTAATGTTTTAATCGGAAGTTTTATTTTTTATATTACTAAGATATTTAAATATTAATATAATGTTTTTTTCACATAAATTACTTCGAATTAAAAACAAGATCGATTCGGTCATTATATTTGACTTTGATATTTAAATTTTAGTTAGTATATGGCCACTCGCTTTTATCATACGCTCGCTACCATAAATTAATATTATTTTCATAGGAAATTCTGTTATAAGTTAAACATAACGTTAAAGACATTGTTAAAATCAAATACAAATCACTTTATTATCGATTATTAGAGGCATATGCCACTTTAATTTTTAATCAAATTGTATCATTTATCTGATTTTTACATATTTTGACTAGATTTCGCCCACGTTATACCACGGTAGATAACATAATGAAAAAGTCACAATGCGAACTTATCATAAACACAGGAAAAATGTATAATCTCTGAAACTGAAAATGCCTTTACACGTCAGTTTGAGAGATTATACATTATCTTCTGCGCAGTTATTTGCTCCTTTTGACGCAAACTTACTTTTTTTGACCAAATTTTCGCCTTTACATATCAGATATTTATGGCATTTGCCACTTACCTTTTTGGACAACCTAAATTTGTGCATTTTAGTGTAAATTTGCCTGTTTTGATCAAATTTTTTGCCTATTTTTACTAATTTTGCCAATTTTGAGAATTCTTTAAGCATTTATGAACCTTATTTTGAAGCTTAAAATCCCTTTATTAACATGAGGAATCGCTAAAGAACAAAATTATTATTTAACATAAAAGTGCGGATGGACGTAGAGACAGATAGGCGGACATAGTCAAATTTTGCAGTCTGTTAAAAATTTTAAACAAAGGAGTAACTTAGAATAAAATTCAATTATAAGGCTTAAATAATTAATTTAATAAAACAAATAATAATTATAGCTCAATTGTTATCGTTATAAAAAATATGAGAACATATAATAACCTTTAAGCAAATACCTTTAAATAATAAAAAATAAAATCATCCATTGTTATCGTTATAAAATATGAGAACATATATTAACCTTTAAGCAAATACCTTTAAATAATAAAAAATAAAATCAATATCATTCTAATATTCAAATACTTAATCGAAACTGACGTCAAAAGAGCTATACACATATACATTGCTTATATATTTTTGTGTAATCAACAACGAATTTCAAATGATATTTTCATGCTAAGTGCTAATAAAGACTGTAACTGTTTTAATCTATGTTCTTTTATAACCATAAGAAAATTATCAATAAATATTTTCTACAACTTTGTTTAATTGTCTAAGCTATGCAAAACTTCGATTCTACATTCGACTCGAGTAAACTCTTGCCTCAGCATATGATCATTGAAAATTGTTGCAATAATTTATATGAGATAGGTTTGTGGCATTATATGATTGGTAATGCTAAGCGTAGACTAATCTATTCATATCCAGTTTTAACCTTATTATGTTTTATAATTCAATACATTCGATTATTTGTTTCAATTATAACAAGAGAAAGGAGCCCAGATTTCTTTGTTAAAATCGGAGATTTTAGTTACTTTTTAAATGTCCGATACCAACTTAACGGAAGTTTAATATTCCTTTTTTCAGTGCCAATAGTTAGTAAAGCATTACATTACAGGAATTATAAGAATGCCATTTTGCCCTCATACATGAAAGTGTTTGAAATGATGTCCGGATTTGTTTCTCCGCAATCTATTGGTATCAATGAAAATGAAATACTCAGCAAAATTCTTAAAAATTCCCGAATTTTAATAAAGATTATCAATTTCAACTCGAGATGGATTATTTCAATTTTAACGTTTAGTCTTAGCTTTATTCCATTAGCCTTCAACTCGAGTTACGAGCAGATAATTCTTTTTGCAATTCCCTGGTCATTGCTTTACTTTTATGTGGCTTACATTGCCACTGATGTACTTTCGTGGCAAATCACTTACTTTTATTTGATTTGTTTGTATTTAAAATTGAAACTCAGAATTATTAATCGCAATATAAGTTATTTTACTTCGATAAATATGAAGCTTAATTTAAGAAATATCAATATTCAAACGATAAATAAATTATTGCACGAAGTTTATTTGGAAATTGAGGATTTCAATAACAAATATTGGGCAAAGTTTGCATTTTGGCTATATTTTACATTAACATCTATTATATGTGTAGTATTGTATAGCGCAATGTTTGGTAAAATGAAGATAATAACTCGATTTATCTTTTTGTATTGCTTTATATTCATGTTTTCAATATTAATTGGTTTTATGAAACCCGCTTCATCTTTGGCTTATGAAAGTGGAAAGTCGTATAAACTTTTATCAACATATTATTCGCGTATTATTAAAACAAATTTTAAATTTACATTGAGAATAAAGGTATAATAATTTAATGATCGATGATTTTATTAATTATATATTTCGCAATAGTTATCAACGTTCATAGAAAGCTTGAGTCAGAAAAGATCTGGGTTTTACTGCTGGAAACTATTTATTATAAATTATTTTCGTATTTATGAAGTATATCATTGATTTATGACTAAATAATCGAATACATTTATGATTTGTTAAAAAATTTATTTTGCAGGTATTTGTCCTAAATAGTGTGCTTTTCATGAAATTAGTACAAATGTCAAAATAATTATAAAAATAATTACCAAAAGGTCTTGAAATTGCCTAATGTACTTTTAACCACTTCAATATTTTAACCATCTATATTTTACATGTATTGTTCATTCACGGTAGCAATTGATCAAAAGGTTGTGTTCCCAAACCTTATACAATCGAACTACATGTGTATACTTTGAAAGGAAAGCATAAAGCAAGCAGTTATAAAATACTCTTTATGTTTTATTAAAGCAAGTATAATGGTAAATAAAAGTAAAATTCACGTATAAGATAATCAATATAAAAGTTAAAATTCAAAAATATTTTGGTTCTGAGGTCTACTTTAAACTTTTGCAATCTGTTTAGAATTATAAATACAACAAAAAAAATTATTAACTTTATTCATGCATTAAATTATTGAAAAGTAATAAAATATGCAAGCTTGCAAAATGATAAGATCTATACGGTCATATTATCTGACTTTGTAAAACTAGTGTCAGTAATTCTACAGTATGGTCGCTCTCGCTCTCAAAAGCGGGAATAGAATCAGGGAACAAAAATTTATTTTTATAGAAAATAAAAAACAATATTTTCCAAAAAAAAGTTGAACTGAATAATGATATACTTTGTGAAATATTTTTAAATTTTCTTCCTAAAAATGCTCTCTATTTTTCTTCAAGAAGTATATAAAGTAAGCGTTTAATATGTTTAACAATAGAAATTTGATACAATTGAAAGTATTTTCCAGAATTTTAAAAATTAAATTTTAACATAAGCTCTAAATTTTTCTACTTTAGATCATTATCGTATAATATACTAAAAGAATGATGTCATTCTCTCTCTCTCCCTCCCTCCCTCTCGCTGTCCGTCCGTCATATTTGTTTTGTTTTATGTCAGGTTTATCAATTCATAATTTATGTGATTAAATTAGTTTGAAACATATTCGTGGCATTCATGCCTCTGTCATACGGATCCAGTCTAACTATATTACACTCTTATTCGTGCGATTTTATCTGCATACCATACATCTTTGTAATTGCGCTTTTCTTTGTGAGACAAACCTATTACAAATTAAGTTACAGATCAATTAATAACGATGACTACAAGATGGCGTAACGTATCCCATTCAATAAGTTTGCTAAGTTTTGAAGTCCAGAATATTATTCAAATTGAAACAATTTTATTTTGTTGTGTGTTTCAAGTAATTATATAATTACCCTTACTATTAGTTATAGACCATACAAATGTGTTAACTATGATTGTGTTACGAGTTTTCTGACATTAAAAGAATTGAAACAACACAAGCTTTCTAAACATAAATCATAAATATAATTTAATTATTTTTTTAAAACTTTATACTATTTTTTTGTATCAAATTTTCATTTAATCATCCGAGAAAATTTTACAGGATGATTGAATTTTTATTAAGTTTAAAGTGTGACGAAAATTTCTACTAAAAAGTAAATGAATTTTTGGAATAACAATCATTCGCAACGCGTAGTTGTTTATTTTTTAGCCTAAATATACACAACGCTTAAAAATTTCAGTGTAGCTGAATTTTAACATCTGGTATTTAAATTGGTTTTTCACTAAAATTTTTCTCCGAATTATCGAATATTGTTCTCAGTTTAAATACATCTGCAGTTAATTAACTCCTAACACGACCAAAATGAACACATGTTTGTGAGCTCAACTTAACATATAATATTTTAGTTCGAAAAAGAGAATTTAACTGTAGTTTTAAGTGACTTTGTTGTTATACAACAGTGGCAATGTATTCAAATATTTTGATAGTTTTTTATGTTTGTTTTGAATTCATGCGAATCTAATTTTATAAATGTTTATATTTTTTAAAAAATTAATGTCAAGTAATGTTAAAAAGCGGTTTACTTAATTAAGATTTATTAATCAGTAACAAAAGAATCCTTGTATTAAAAAGATTATATTATCTATGATACCAGTTTTAAATAATACAATGTCTATAAAAGAAGTGGGTGTAAAAGTGTCACTTATTGTGAAAATGTGTGAAATGCAGCAAAAGATTTATGAAAATAATGAATTATTAAAACAAAGAATGAATTTATTAGATAAACATAATTATAATGCATTTTTTGTGGAAATGTGTGAAGAACTGACAAAGAAGTATAAAATAATCAAAGCATCGACTGAAAATTTAACAAATATGTATTCGTATTCAACGAGAATAATGAATAAATTAAATAAATTTATATTTAATTGTAGTTATGATGAATGTAAATATAAGACTAATAATAAGGGTAACTTTCAAAGACATCAATCAATGCATATAAACGAAAGAAAATATGAGTGTGTATGGCCTAAATGTGGACAACGATTTAATCAATACGTAAATTTAAAAAAACACCAAAAAATTCATTTAAATATCAAAAATTTCAAGTGTAATTTGTGTAATAAACGATTTATTCACGCATCACATTTAAAAACTCATTATTCAACGCATTTAAGTATTAAACCATACAAATGTATGTTTAAACAATGCCATAAAAGATTCAATCAAAAATGGCACTTAAAATATCACGAACTTATTCATAGTAAACAAAAATTATATTCATGCAATTTAAAAGGATGCAAAAAAAAGTTTACTCAGAAAGGAGGACTAACCCGACACATATATGGACATATCGGATACAAACGATTTAAATGTAATTATAATGATTGTGACATGAAGTTCGTGACAGCGTTTAATTTGAAATACCACATAAATAGCAAGCATAAAATGTGAAAATAACTCGACAAAATTGAAATTAATTTTGGATTATTGAATTAAATTAAATGATTGTAATACATAATAAAATTAATAAATTGATAATTTAATAATAATACAGTAAATTACTATAATAAAATACAATTGATAGATATTAAAATAATCTAAAAATTAAGACTAGAAATTTAAATAATACTAAAATACAATTAAGACCATCCAATTTTAATTTTATAGATTATAGTTTGGACATTAATTTTTAAGTGGAATTTCCAATTTTAATTCTTAGCTTAAATGCATCTACAGTTTCTTAATACATAAATTATCGTATTTTCGTAAACTTATCGCTAATGCTCAGTGTGTCCCAGAGTGTGTCTGTCTGCGGGTGGTTACTTTCCGACTTTTTAAAATTTTAGGGGAGGGTCAAACTACTCGGATTTAAGCGAAAATATTTTTGCAAACTGACAAAAAAAGTAAAAAAAATTTTCCCCATAAAGATGTCATTTTTCATTTTTTAGGTATGGGAGGGTGAACTTTTTGAGAAATCCTGGGGGAGTAACCCCCAACACCCCTCTGGGACACCCTGCTAATGCTTATATAAACTCACATTAACTTCAATAACTATTTTTGAATGAGTTATACAAACACATGAATTATTATTAATACATGTTTCCATAAAATAAATAATTATTAAACATAACAAAACCGCTAAAACATTTTTCTATCATAAACAGTGCAATCGATATTGTTATTCCAATAATCATTAAATAGTAGACACCGTTCAAGCGATTGTACGATAAACTGTAATAAATATATTTATCACGCCATAAGTGATTAGAAGTTTCTACACCTTTATATACAGATTTTGTCACCCAATTAGCATATGTTCCGCTATCAAACAAATTCCTTATTCTATAAATAAACACAAAAATTTAATATCTAAAAACATTCTAATTTAAACATACAACTTATTGAGTTGTTTCCTCAATACAATATTATCGTTAGAAATATAGATCGAATAAGCGCATGGATTGAAACTATATTTCGAAACATGATATCCATTTCTTAGTTGAAGTTGAATATATTCCAATTCTCCTTTATTCATAACCAGTACATGACTTCCAGCCGAAATCTTTTTGAATACAGTTTTACTGTATTGTTGCGGCGCTCTTATTAGACGCCGATGATCTAATAATTCTGTTCGACTAAGAATATTATGGGCCAGTGATTCTGATTCTTCAGTTTTGTATTTATTCAAATTTTTCCAGAAAAAAGACCATTTTGTTGTGAAAATTGTTACTTTCTTGTTATCGTAAAGTTGTTCAAACGTCTCAATTGTGTTATATTTTGAATTTTTAATAAAAAAATTGCGTAACACAGCTGAAAATGATGACAAAAGAATAGTACAGCTTATGAGCCAAACCGCGAATATAATTTTTTGATTCACACATTTTACTGAGTTTTTAAAATATAACGATTGAAATGGTTCAGACAGTATAACAGAAACAAATCTCCAAATTGTTAACAAAAAGCCGTGTTTTTGTGTAATAGAAATAAAAATAGAAATAATTATGATTGCCATTAATAATTGAAACCATACTATCATATCGAAGCTATTTAAAAATTTAAATGTTGGCCATTTTACTAAACAAGGAGCTGATAATATACAGTTTCCATCTCTTATACCAAAATATGTTGCTAATGACATATTGTTTCCATGAGATTTAATAATTTCATTGTATGAATACGACACCGGATACATAATTATGTCGAGTTTTTTCCCGAGTAATGGCTGTTCGGTTTGTGTTTTAGTATCATTTAATCGAAATATTCTAAAAGATTATTCAAAATTAACGTACAAATATATTACATTAGTAGAAAGTAAAAATAATAGCATTTATAGCATACAAAAATAGCGCTATAAATAGCATTAATAAATGATCAAAATAGCACTTAAAAAT
>JAQIXJ010002988.1:0-14069 GCA_034700185.1 Phthiracarus laevigatus
CTATGTAGATGAAATTTTTCTTCAAGTTAAAAGCTTTAAAATCAAACAACTATTGCATATATTGAAATATTTAGCAATGTATAATAATCAAAGTGAGCGCTTTATTATGTTCATTCTTGTTTAATAATAAATTGGTACTTTTGCCTAGTTTTCGACCCAACATTTTTATCACTGAGTTCAATCCAAAGCTTATATGGTTTACAATAAAACGAATCAATTTTTCTCAGTACACCACTTGCACAATTGACGAGTCTGTCTTAAATGTTGATGTTTACGGTAATCATGTAGTTACCACCTTCTTTTAAACTAAGATTTGTGGCTAAGCCATATTTTTCCGTTATCTTCTTAAGTTCAATTATTTTTAAAGATTTTAGTTTTACTTAATTGCTTACGTCGCCTTCTGCTATGTCTTCCGCTCTTGACTCGAACACAAAATTATTAATTTTATTAAGAGCAGTTGTATTGTAATGATCAACATCTACATTTGTTCTAAATAGATTTATTGCATTAACTGGCGGTGTTATATTCTCCCCATCAATTTCACAAGACATAAATAATGCGATATCATCGTTTGAACAGCTGCCAGTAGCCAAGTTATTAAGTGCTTTTGCAAAATGTTGATCGTTTATTTTGTCTCATTATTTCAATTAATTCTTAAGCTTTAAAATTTTTCATAAATTATTTTCGAATAAGGTACCATACCTGTTTTTAGAATAAGTCTAAAACACGAAAGAAACCTGTACAGGTCTAAGTTGAAAACAAGAACGGCATATTCATTGAGAGCTCACTTTTTCATAGGTTAAGGTTTACTTTTGTAAAAAACATAATAGTTAAATCAAGTGAAAAAAGTCAAAATTCCTTAATTAGTTTAAAGAAATCGGGAAATCTACTTAATTAATATAAGACTGCGAACGTACAGACGGACAGACGGACATGGTCAAATGCATAAGCTCTATTTTTTCTAAAAAAAGTGAGCTAAAAATCACCGAAACATATTACTGATACGCCTCCAAACGCTTTTGTTGTGCTGAAAATATCTTGCAAACGAAGGTTAATAAATTCAAACAGAGTTATTCCAACCATCGTCAATTTGATAAGTTTTTCAGTTTCGTCAATAATGATAAGTTCTTAATCAATAAAATTACACAAAAGTGTGTTTCTTCTGTCGTGAGATAAAGAACTATTTTCGTTATTTTGATTGAAAATATCGAAAGCGAAGTTAGTTGTTACGCCACCAAAATTGAACGCAGCTTTTCCAGTAGGTGCACATGATAATATTTTAATTGTTTCTGGTCGGGAACTAGGCAACCTATTGAAGTGTTTTAAGAGTATTTAATAAATGGCGTTAAATAGGCAAGACTTGCCAACCCCTGCACCACCAATAATTGCGTTATAAACTGGTTATAGTTTATCTTAGTTTTCATATAAAATAGAAAGTTCATGCAATACTTCCTTTGTTTTTCGTTCAAGGATTGCATCAATTCACAAAATTCATCTTGTGTTTTTAGCCTTGGTGTAATATACTTTTCCATTTTGACTGTTGCCGCTTTATCGCTAATATCTTGACTTAAACTGTACCTAGCTTCTGTGTCGATTGTGTATACACTAAAATCATATATCCGTTTGTTATCAAGATCTTCATCTTCAATATAGGCACATTCGTTTTCCTTAAACCTTTCTTCAAAATCAGATACATCCTGATCATAGTAAGTGCATTTTGCGGAATTAGATTTTATGACTGCTATATTGTTTTGAAACTTTATTTTGATATCAATATTGATTAAATCATCGATTTGGCTGTTCCACGGAAAATAAAGTTGACATTTTTCTCGGTAAGCATTATATTCATCAGTTTTAATATTGTATTTATTGTATCGAATTATTTTCGGTTTTTTTTGTTTTTCTAGATAACCATAATTTTATTTTAATGCTATTATTCCTCCTATTTCTTCTTCATCGACAATTTCATCATGGTTATCACTAACATTCATTTTACTTTTCTTGTTTGGTTTTTTCAATTAACGATTGAACATTTAGCAAAAATCAGCTAAACACACATTTTGAAGTGATCCTGGCCGAAAAGTATAAAAACTAAATCTCCTTTTTTATAATTATCATCAATTTTTTATATTCGGTCTCCAATTCATTTAATTTTTTATCTGGTTTTACAATCTTATTTCGTTCTTGAGGATCTCCTGTGTTTATAATAACATGTGGACGACAACAAAGAGAAAGTTCCATTGAAAGTAGATGGTAGATTGCTTCCTGAGCTGATATTTCTGTGACTTTCAAATATCTGTCGCCAATAATTCTAAGCCTGTCTTTTATGCTGAAGTTACCAGCTTAAACTTCATCAACTGCTTCTCTTAACAGTTTTGACATGACATACCTCTATCTGGTTTGTTTAGATAGTTTAAAATATATTGAACGCAACTATATGGATCTAGTATAAACTGTATATCAATATTAGCTATGTGTAACTTTAATATAATCTTGTTGTAACCATTAATTCTAATGTTCTTTAATTCTCGCATTAGAAACACTTTTGGACATTTCAGATTGGCTTGTATAGCGTAAATATACTCTTCGTATGTTTTATTTATCATTTTCAAAAAACTATTGAAGGTTACATCAGTTATGTTCAATTGGTTATTTTTGTGTTGTTTTTCCAAGTCAGTCAGAGTTTGATAAATTTCTTGATAAATCTTTTCATACTTTTCTGTATCTAAACACTCAAGTGGTTCCAATATTGTCGTTTTTGGCATAGGTAAATTAGGGAAATCAAACCGGCAAATAACCTTTTCACCTTTATACTTCAAACAAGTTTTTAAGTTGAATGAATGAGTCATCAAGTTCAGAACTTGTTATATAAGATTCGATAAATTCTAAACAACTATTAATAGAGTTCACACTATATTTAACATAAACTGGCGCCTTACTCAACCATATCAGACAATGAACGTGAGGACTTCACGATGTTGAAACAACACTAACATAAGTATCAGTAATTGGATGTTCATAAAAAGGTCTTTCGGGTGCTTTAAAACATGGAACAGTTCACGTATTCTTTTATCAAAATATCTCGAACACGTTACTGGATCTTTACTAATTAATTCGCATTTGTCTTTATAATCCAAATCGGAAAAATCGTCTTCAGCGATATCTTTGTTGCGGAATGTTTTCATTAGAATTACAAGTAATTCTCTCCAGCAAGTTTCAGCTGCTGAGAAAGTGAAAATAAGTGTTGTTTTTCCTAACTGTCGTGTGATTGCTAGAACTTCTCTCTTTCTCGATTACCAATATGGTGGTGATGCGCGATCAACTTTTAAAAACCGGTAACAATCATCAACTTTAAAAATGTTATCTACAAAGTCATTATTCAATAATTGTCCTGCAGTTATTTTATCAATATTTTTCTTTTCCTTAAATGCAGTCACACTTGTTTCGTTATCATTTGTAACTGACATTTATTGAACATGAAAAAAATATTCGCCACAATACAGCATCTTCTATCGTAGTGACTAAGTTCCCATTTACACATATTTGAATAAGAAATGTTTTTATACTTTTTTCTTGGTTCGCCGAAAAAATTTGTTGGAAATGAAAGTTCTTCCGCATATTCATCACGTAATAAAGATATAGGAATTTTTCCTTCTCCCGTTGCGAATTCAAATGTTTTAGTTTGATTTGTATCGGTCCATAATGTGTCATTAAATGCTAAATTAACATCTTCTTCTGTTTCAATCATTTCGTCAAGAGTTTGATTTTGTTCGCTATTTGTTGTTTCTGATCTAAAACATTGGTCGTTATCATTATTTTTATCTTCTTCTGAGATGATAAAGTTTTCACTAGTGCTCTTGTGTTCGTCTAACCAATTTTCTGATATCTTTATATTTTCATTTTTATAAAGCAGTGTATTCATTAAATAAATGGCAGCTTTAAAGAAAACAGCTGGTCTTATTGTTTCAAACAATTAATAAGACTGGTAACACAATTTTCGCTTAAGCTTTAACTGAATCGTGTGTGTTTTATCAAATTTTCCTGGAAGTATATTTACTGACGAATCTACCGATATAGGAACATTGACCACATTACCTTTAATAGCAAACTGTCGGTCGCGTTTAATTAATTCTCGAATTTGCATAAATTATAATCGAAGAGATCCCAATCTTGTCTCTACCTCAGTAAGGTTTTTAATACTTCCGGTATTACTAGAAAATTTAAACCATTTTCTTTAGATAATGTCGGAACTATGCCGTTTACGATATTGCTATAACAACTTATACAAAATTTCAACTTATCTGATATATAACAAATTGATTCCAGAAAAGAACGTTCAACACCATTATTAAGAAAAGTATTGGAACATACTTTTCGAAATGAATAATCAAAAAACAGGCCTAAACACGAAATGCAAATGACTGTTGGACCTTGATTAATGTTGGTTTCATACTGTGTGCATAAGTATTTCAAAGTTGTTCTAGCTTTAATTTCACATAGTTTGAGTTTTTTCGCTATTCTCTCATCTTTTCGCTCGATTTGGCGACGTTTAACGTCTAATCTTGCAATTTTTTGAGAATCTGTGTTAAGCGTCTGTTCGTTTGCTCTCCGTTGTCAAGTCTCACTTGTTTTCGCGATTCGACGTCCCTCTGTCGTTCTTGTGCTCGATTTTATTCATCTTGCCTTGCATTTCTCCGCGAATCGGTGTTTCTCCGCTGTTCTTTAGCTCGTTTGTCTTCGTTTAGACTAGCCTGTCTTCGAAAATCTGTGTTTTGTTGCTGTTCTCGTGATCTCCGTTCTTAGTCTTGTCTTGCATATCTTCGCCATAGATTGTCCTTCTGTCGATCTTGTGTTCATTTTTCTACGTCCAATCTTCCCTGTCTGCGTGAATTTGTGTTTTGCGTCTCTTCCAGTGTTCGCCTATTTTCTATTTCTTTCGCTTTTTTTCGCGATTCGGTGTCTCTTTGGTTTTATTTCTTTCTACGTTCTTGGTTCAATCGGAAATGTTTTCGCGCTTTAGTGTTTAGATTTTGTTCAAACGCCGTAGTTCATCATTTATTCTTGATCGCCTCATTGATTCCGTAATTCGTATCTTTTCGTTCGCTTTCTTTTCTTCATCTTTTGGTTCATTACTTCTCAACTCTCTTTTTCTTTCATTTTCTTTAGTTTTGAATTCTAAACTTAGGCGATTCGTCCTCTTTCTTTCCTTATCTTTAAGTTTTCTAAGTTATTCTTTAAACTATACTTTTATTACAACTAAAACAGATTTATAAACTTTTTTAAACAAAACATTTGTTATTTTTACAATACAATACAAATAAAGTTTAGAAAATTTAGTAATTTTTAGACTCCAACATTAAATTGAAAGCTTATAACAGCTTTTAAAAATTATTATTCAAACTCGATTTTGAAATATTACAATATAAGATTTAAAATATTATTTTACTGAAGTTAGCTAAAAAGGATAATAGCAAATTTTTAAAAATACTGAAAGTTTGATTTTAATGGAATATATATTGGGTTTTAAAAGTTTATTGATCTTGACATAAATAATTTAAATAGACCTTATTAAAAACATTTATTTTATGACAATTATTTAAGACAGAAAATAATACTCACAGAAAATTAAAAGATTGATTAAGAATTCTTTAATATCTTGCTTCGATTTGATCAGAGTTTGTTAGTATATTTTCAATCGGAAAAATGTTCAGAACTTTATTTAACTGGAAAATAATGAACAGTAAAAATAAAAAATTAAAAATTAAAACGAACTCATTGGATAAATTTCTTTAAAACTAATGGTGAAATATAATACAAAACGCTTACAATGAATTTTAAATAAAGATTAAAAATTATTTGTATACTATATCTAAATTTGCTGTATTGTTGGAATCGTACGCTATTTTATCGATTTCTTGTGTAAACATGAAACTTTGGTTGAAATTTATAAAAATTTTATTTCAAAACACAAGAAAATGCAACGATTGGAGCGTATTTCACACATTATCCTAATATTTCATTTTGGATACAATCATTTGATTTCAAGTTCATTGTTAAAACTTAAAAATACCATAAGATTTTATTAATAAATCTTTGCTAATTATAGCTCTGATAATTTAGCGTTTTCAATTTGGTGCAACACTTTAATCAATTGAAATCAAACAATTTATAATGTTTCACTTTAAAAATTATATCCATTAAACATAAATCTCGTTTTATTTACTTTTATTCACAAAGAAAATTGAATCATTTATTTCTAATTTATTGGTTTTACAATATTTTATAAATATAAGAAATGATCCGTTAAACCACTTACTATACAGTATTTTTAATACAGTTTCCATTAAAAAGTTTTATTGTGGATAAAATTGCAGGATATTTTTCCATCCAGCTTGTTTATGAAATAATCCATTTCCTCTACGTCAACTCATAAAATTTGGTCAATTTTGGTTTTTTTCTCAAAACGTCAGTTTTCCAGAGAAAACACTCGAAAGAAATGGTGTAGCTGTCGGTAATTAGTGAACGTGCACTGTTCTCAACTTTCGAATTTTACATAATGGGGGTATTAAGCAAGATTTTAATGTCGTATTCTCTTTAAAATTGTCCTTCTAGCCACAGTTGAGACACTTAAGAGATGTGATTCTCAGACAATACCCAGTTCTAAATCAATTAATCTGACTTTATAGTTTATGGTCAGCTATAAAATATAATTTATTCCTTGTATTCCGAAGCACGTCCCACTAAATATAATTTTTTTTTAAAAATACATAGTCTACGTAAAGACGATCAAACGGACTGACAATACAAGTAAATTTTTTGACTTTTTCAAAGTGAACTAAAAATTATTTTAAGAAAACTTACAATGGTTTGGATTATATAACAAATTGGCTACATCACGCAATCTACAAAAATGTTGTATTTTTTTGTATTAACGAAATGTAAGGATACTTTTGCGAAATATTTTATTTAGATTAAGCTACGAAATGACTGCTCGAGAAAAATATTAATTATTAAAGCAAGAACAAAGTTAAACTTTTTCATTGAACTATATCTGATTTGAATAAATAATATAACTATTAATATGCTATATTATAGTTTAAAAAGTTGAACCCCTCTACCGAAGAAATGACAACTCTATTTAGATAAAAAATTTTTAATGTTTTTTTGACCGATGGCTGAAATATTGTCGATAAAATATGAGTAGTTTAACCCCTCCCCTTAAAGTATTAAAATTGGAAAGTAACCTCTCTCTCTCACTTTGGGACACTCTGTTGTCCCAACTGATGTCCGCCTTACGGCTTCCGCCTTCCGCAATATTGCTTATGAGTAAAAAGTCCCAGATGGGTGTTAATGAGCCTTATGAATTTTTTTAGCTCAGTTTAACAAAGTCAAGCTATTGGATTTGAGATGTCCGTATGTCTCGATGTCTGTAGATATTCTTTTGTTAATTACGTGATTTTTTATCTTTACTCTAATAAAGAGATTTCATCAATTTCTTTCTTTAATAAAGGGATTTACAACTATACCTTATGCTAATAAAAGAAGTTTCACCTTTATCTTATGCTATTTTATGGAATTTGTTTTTTACTCTAATAAAGAATTTCACAAGTTTCTTATGTTAATAAAGTTATTTTGACCTTTTTCTTGTGCTAATTAAAGGACTTTAAGGGAAAAATATAGGGCCTGAAATACAAAATGTATGCTTAAAAGTGGCATAGAAAGGGCGGTAAAGTGGCCAAAATTCAGTAAAAGCGAAATAAAACAAAAAATGCCAAAATTTATTTTTTATGAGGTATCTATCACTAAATCTTGTTATCTGTCGCTATCTGTCGCTATTTGTCGCTATCTGTCGCTATCTGTCGCTATCTGTCGCTATCTGTCGCTATCTGTCGCTATCTTTCGCTATCTTTCTCTATCTATCGCTGTTTGTCGATATCTGTTCTATCTGTAGTTATCTTTCGCTATTTCTCGTTATCTGTAGAAATAAATAAATACCGTTACCGTCTCAATTTATTAAAAAATATTACTATTGATATCACTTTTTGTCGTTAATTCTCGTTATCTGTAGTTATCTGTCACTTTTTGGCGCTATCTATCGCTATCTGTTTCTATTTGTCGCTATTTGTTGCTATTTGTCGCTTTCTGTCGCTTTCTGGCATAATTTGTCAATATCTATCGGTATATGTCAATATCTTTCGTTATTTGACAATGGCTGTCATTATATGTCAATATCTGTTGTTGTCTGTCAATGTGTGTCGTTACTTGTTATTATCTGTTGCTATTTGCCGTTATATGTCAATATCTGCCTTTATTTGTCAATATTTATCGTTATATGTCAATATCTGTAGTTATTTTTCACTCTCTGCAGTCTAACTATCTGCTTTTATTTGTTTCAATATGTGGTTCTATCTGTCAATATCTGTCATTTTGTATAGATAAGTGTCATTATCTTTCGTAATATATCAATATCTGTCGTTATATTACAATATTTGTATTTAACTTTCACTATCTGTGGTCTAACTATCTGTTATTGTTTGTTTTGATATGTTGTTATATGTAGTTATCTGTAGTTATATGTAGAAAACTTTCGTTGTCTATCACTATATGTCGTTGTCTTTGACAGTCTATCATTATAGGTTTCTATTAAAAAATAAATATTTTGCTATTTACGTTAGTTATAGATTTTGATCTTTCCTATTATTAAGGGATTTTACATATTTCTTATGTTAATATAAGAATATTGATCTCTTTTTATACTAATAAAGGGATTTTGATCTTTTCATCGATATAAAAATTTCACCAACTACCATTTTAATAAAAAGATTTCACAACTTTCTTATGTTAAATAAGTTATTTTAAGGTCATAAAGGACAAATAAAGGGTCAAAATTAATAGAAGTATATTAATCGTCAGGACAGACCATTGTTGGAAAGCTAGCCGAGGTACTGGAATATTCCGGGATAAAGTGCTTGCGAATGTAATTATAATTACAACCATAATTATAAATGACTTGACATGTCAATCAAATCGCATTACTTGTGTTCATTATTGTTTATCTTTTAAACTAGTTAATCTATACGAATCAATAACTGCTTTATTCAATATAATACATCATAAAAACAAATTAAATGAATGCCATTTTCCGTCTTGTTTAATTCTTAAAGGCTATTAATATTGATCTCAATATCAATTTATAAGTTGTTAACAAGAACATTGGATAATAAAAAAATTGATTTAATATTAAATATTTTGAAAATCTTTTAAAAGATTTGTTTAATTAAAACAGTAAATAATGTAAATGAGTTGGTTATTGTAAAACAGCTAAAATAAAATCTATAAAAATTGGATAAAACATTCTCTTTTGTCGCATGCAGAATCATTTACAGACAGTGCCACATTTATTTTTGTAGTTGACTAGTAGGAAGTCAAACTTTGTATTCTTACAAATGGTATAGTATTTTCAAAAGTAGTTATAAAACTTAATGTAAGTTTGATTGCACACATCTGGATTTGCGGAAGTACAAAACCAATAAATACAGTTTCTATCATGATTTATTTATGCAAATTTGCAATTTATTTCATAGGGATTATAAATTTTGCTTAAATAATTAAAATAAAATTTTATATTTCAAAATTAGCAGTTTTTACTTAAAACTGTAATTCATGATCTTTATTTTTATTTTGATTTGTAGAATAATCATAACTAATTATAATTTGGACAATAGTAACAAAGAGATTTTTATTACTCATTATTAGAACTTTTTCAAACGAGTTAAAAAATTGAAAGTGAATTTTGGCGTAGATTTGCATTTTTTTAGTTTTACACAGAAAAAATCCACTTAAATAAGTTTCAAATGCTGCCCTAATTACTTCATGTATTAAATATTATGTGAAATAAGTTTAAAAACTATACAAAATTCCTTTACTAATGAATTAATATGAAATATATGACATTGTTGTAAGCCGTACACACAGTTCACGAAACTTTAAATAATTACCAAAATATTCACCTTTTGCTTACACATAATATTCAACATTTGTTTAAATAATGATTTATCGTTCCCTTATTAATATTTAAGTTTATAAGCTATTGTATTTGTGTATTAACTTCAGTTATGATTTCATCTATAACACACCTCATGTTAGCCTGTTTAGGCATTGTCACTCGTATTGACACTCATTATTTAGAGCAGAAGTCTCTCCTATTGTTTAATTCACTCTCTTGGATCATATGTCTCATTTCATTATCAATACATTTAAATCAGTTTAAATTGTTTACTAAAAATATATTAAATTGTTTATTATAAATAAATTGTTTTGTTTATTATCATTATTGTATTTTGTTTACATCGAAACTCCTTACATCAGGATGCGTTTACATCAAGAAAGACAGCCGCTATTGAAACAACGAAAGATTTCGGATGTGAGTGTTACGTTGTTCGCATATGAGTTGCGTAACACCCCCTTTCGCTAACTTCAAAGTAAGACATAAGTTTAAAAACAATACAAAATGCCTTTACTAATAAAATTATAGGAAAGATTTAAGATATCTTGTCTAGTAATTTGTTTTTTACTCCATTATACAAATCCTTAAATTACTTGAATTTATATTAGAGAACTTTTTTATGAACTCCAATAGTTATATTTGTAATACTTTCGATAATTTTAAGACTGAGCCCGATTTCGGCTCGGTATGTTCAGACCCGACCAGGCCCTAGCCAGACATTTATGAAAGATTCAACGCCCGGCCTGATCTAAGCCCGATAGGTCGAATACTGACCAGGCCTGAGCCCGATTCTAATGAAAACAACTTATAATCAAAAGTTTAATTTATTTAATATCATCATTATTTGATCCTGAAAATAATAGATTATCAGTTTATCAGATTTTTGTTGTGTTCTCTTATCTGTTAAATTAAATAAGCTTAACTGAAATTTCGTTCTGAATTTTTGTCTAATTTAAAAATACATTAGAGATAAAGATTAAAATATATTGGAAGCATTTCAAAGACCGACCAGCCAAAGAAATTAAATTCTAAGCACAACCCTACTTAGGCCCGATAGTTTCAAGCCCGAACCCGGTCCGGCCCGACTAAAAGTTTCGGTGGCCCGCGGGAACTGTAAGGTTTTTCCATATTCAGATTTAAAAAATTTATAATAAAAAACCTTGGGATAACATTAATGGATTATAAGCACTAAGAAATATATTACTATATCTATTTTGGTGACTAATAGCTTCATTACAAGTTCTTTTATTAAATTTTTATCTAAATTAAAAAGTTATCTATTATATTTGGGATGTCCACAATATATCGTTACAATTTTGTTTTACAATTTAGTATTAAGCTTCTCAGTCTATAACATATGGTTCTACTTTTGTGAGTTTATTCGAAAATAGAATAAATGATTCTGAGCTTAAATAAAATGTTTATATTGATATGAAATCTTTTCTCAAAACCTTTTGGCTATTTTAAAATTAGTCATCGGCTGCGCAATCCACTTCGCTTTATAATATTTCTTAAAAGTTGTCCTGTTGAAAAATATTCCATTAATTTTGTTTTACTTTCAGGTTAATGTTTAAACAGTGATAACTTCTTATGCTGTGAAAAAACATTAAAGTGTAAGCCATAAAAATCATTTAAATAATGTATTTTATTTTTAATTTTGTTCATTTGAAATTAAATTTTCATGATGGTTTATTAAAATAAAACAACGTTTGTTAAACAAACAAATATAATCTTAATATTCTTTTTAATCAACATCAAGATAAATGAAACTTAAAAAGCTAGGGTTAATGTGTTGAATCTGGGCTATTGTTTGATCAATATGGGATCAAAAATTGCAATAATAGTTACAAAACACGACTTAAAATCGGGCTAAATTGGTAAAAACTGACACAGAATTTTTTTAAAAATTGTTAATCTTCGGGAAAATATGAGTAAAATTTCGTGTCACACGTCTTATTAATTAAACTAAAATACGTTATAACACGCACCTACTTGTGTTTATTAGAATAGTTTTTGAAGTTATTTCATTGACAACTATTAAAGAATAAAATTTACATAAACATTCACTGAAGTACTATTTATATCAATGTTTTTAAGTACATAATAAATTTTGCGAAACAATAATAATTTAATTTTTTATTTATTTAAAAATAGAAATCATTAATAAAAGCCAACAATAGATTTAAAGACAATATGAGCTAGTTTCTAAAGTTAATTCATGTTTTCTTCTTTTTGTGATAATTTTGTCACAATTATTTTCAATTAAGGTTTGTTTATCAATGAGTAAATCGATTTACATTTTTTGAGAAAAATTCATGATAATTATTATTTTGAGTATTGGACATTTGTTAATAAATTTTTTTATTAATTCGTTTTTTAAAATTATAAACGGTTTTCGGTATAAGTTTAAGCAAATATATGTTGCTTATACTTTCAAAATTCAAAAATTCAAATGATTCCAAAGATTTAATATAATCGTAATTGCAAAAGGCAAAAAATAAAAGACTAATAGCTATAAAATAAACAAAAGTATTTTTAATTCTTCGAAAGAAATATATTTTATTAGGTTAACTAGAAGTTAAAGTTGCAATTTGATTTAAGTATTTCATAAATATTGATTTATATTTTTGTCTTAAATGTAATTTTTCTGATTTTAAAACACATCTGGTGACAAAATTTTGCAGTAAATATCAAGTTTAATTTTGTATTCAGCGAGTGAAGAAAAATTAGTATTTTAAGACTGTAATTTTAGTTATTATTGGAAAGTTAGCGATCTATTAATTATCATTATTATTAAAATTGGTACGTTGAACAGACCTTTATTTTTTACTCGAATTAAATAGTCTTCACATATTTAAGGGATTTCAGTTTATGAAATTTAAGTTTTTTAATCTTTTAGTTTTACTGTCTAACAAATATTATAAATACTAGTTTTAAAAAAATAAGTCTATTTATGCATCAAAGTAAATAATTTTCATTTGTTGGTAAGCAATAAAACTAGATTTTAGATTTTAATTTTATTTTAACTTTTATATTATCTATACTAAGCTAATTATTATTTCTTAAAACAAGCTCGAAACGGTCATTATATCTGACTTTGCGGTTTAAATTTTAGATACTATATGGTCGCTCCCTTTCTTCGTTCGCTCGATCCCATTATTTTATATTTTCGGTTTCAAGTTAGTTATAATGTTAAAAGCAGATGGAATCAAAAACAAATCACTTTATAATCGTTTATTAGTGGCATATGCCAATTTAAGTTTTGACATTTTTGCCGAATTTCTCCTATAATGACTAGCTTATGAGACATTTTTATGTCTATAATTCATTATTTTTACAGCAAAAACCGGCATATGCAACTTTTATTATTAATTAAATTTTGTAATTTTAGCCTAATATTGCCCATTTCCGCGAGTTTTTCTTTGCTAATTTTAATCATTTTGAGTCTATAATTCCATATTTTTACAGCAAAACCGGGATATGCCACTTTTGGTATTAATCAAATTTTATCAATTATTTTTTCCAATTTGGCTAGTTATTCGGCAATTCTTTCCATTTTGATTCTGAATATCACTTTTTTTTATGTCAAAACCGACATATGCCACTCCATTTTTATTTTTATTTTTGATCTGTTTTGCCTAAATTTGTATATTTTGGCCAGTTTTGCGGTGTTTTTTCTATTTTTTCAACATAAAACGGCATATGCCACTCAAATTTTAAACTCAATTTTTGCTAATTTTTAAAAATTCTTGCCTATTTCGAAACAATTTTGTTTATTTTTGACCTCGTAAAAAGACATATTCAAGCATACTTTTTGTAATTTTGACCCAATATTTTGTCCTTTTTGAGTAATTAATTCCCTAAATTAGAATAAAAACAAGAACGACACATTCATAGAGAGCTCACTTTCTCATAATTTAATCTAAGCTAATAAATTTAATTAAAAAATGCTATAATTAAAAATTAGTCTATTGTTTTCTAACTTTTCAAAATTAACTATTATAAAATAAGTCCTAAATTCAAAGATCGAGTTAGTGCGGACACACGGACGGACAGACGGACA
>JAQIXJ010002989.1:0-14060 GCA_034700185.1 Phthiracarus laevigatus
GCCTAATTTTTTCTTCCAAATTAACATTTGTTTGAATCAAATCTGTATTTTTTCTAAATAGTTATTCCAATTTATAAGCAAATTCAGTACCATTTATTAAATGTCGAATTAAAAAATTGAAAAATCTTTTAATTCGTTTACTTATATTTCATTAATATGGGCTTTAATCTAATTAATAACTCGTTAATAGAAATTAAAACAGTTTTGTTTAATTTAATTAACGATTTTCACTGAGATTGTTATCATATATAGTTTTAATTTGTTATCATTAATAAATTGCGTATCGCATAAATTTAATAATAATTTTGTAAGGAATTTTTTCTCAAAAAAATCTTGTGCTGTTTTAAATTTTTAATATTATTAAATTTAAATTTATTTTAACTTTTTAATAAATTTAACCACATATATATTAAACTGTTTAAATTGGTAACGATTTTTGATATTTTGTTGAAATTCAATTTTGTTGCTTAATATTATATCCAATTAACCAAAACTGAATGGTTTCGAAATCATTTTTTCCTCGAAAATAATTACTGCACACAACATTAAAATTTAAATAGCAATTAATTATTTAGCAAAAATCAAAACAGTTCACCCGTTTTTTAACGCACGTATCATAAGTAGTGTATGGATTATTAAATTATTATAATTTATTATTAAAATATATTATCATTATTTTTTGCTAATTTATAAAACTAAATTTAAATTAAATTATGCGTAATTAAAATGTTATCGAGTTATTAAATATAAATATATAAATATAAACAAAGATATAAAGATAAATATATTTGTAAATAGTATGGAAAATAAATAAAAATGAAAACACACCTCTCTTTGTAAATATTAGTGGCCATAGTATTGGAAAATATTAATTATAAATATCAAATCGTGTATAACAGCACCAATCACTAAAACAAAACATTTGAAAACAGAATTCTGTCAATATTATTCGCACTAATTATTATGAAAGCTGTTATCTGATTCTTTTATACTAGTGATCGCCATAAACCGATCAAAGTTATAATCAGCCGATTAATAGCTATAAAATAGATGTCAGCTGTTCTTGTTTTTAAAATAATGTGCTGATTCGTTACCAAATATAATTCTAATTCCAAGTTTATTGGTTGGAGCCATTAAAACTGAACTTGAGCTCTAAAACAAACGAACGACAAGTCCTTAAGAGGTAATCATAATTGCTATAAAAAACTATTGTAGTTGATATAACTATTGTTTAAATAAAGTTTCAATGTTTTTAGTTTTTAGTTGTTTTCTGTAACTCAAAATATCCTCCAGAATGTGGAGCGCTCTCGCAAACTTCGAGCATATGCTCGAACCTTTGGGCATCATTACTAAAATAGTGCAATTAATTACCTTTACGAACGCAATGGTAAGGTAATATGTAGAAAGTGATGAGTAGTTGTGTTGAGCATTCGCTTCAACTTAAACATTTGTAGTGAGATTGAGTGAGATATACATACAGTAACAGTACAGTACAATGTTTATTAGATATATAGAGTACAGTCACTGAATTATATGATTAAATACATAGTGACGAAGTGACGAACTCATCCGCTAATATATCGCTTAAAATGTATATTCATTGTGATTAACGTCGTTATCATCGCTTATGTTATGTGGTTGTTGTTCAAACGCGCATTTTATTTCATACTAACAAAAACATTTATTCATATTATTTTACGTTTTTAAGTTAAATACTATCCAATTAGTGTTTTTAGTTATTACTATTGATTGGCATTACTTTATATTTATATAATAATTTGGAGATATGGCTCTCGAGGATCCATTCTTCGTTGTTCGAGAGTATGTAACTTTCGATTTGATACCAATTAACGCAATTTGTTTAAAACTTGTTTGTGTTTAATGTTTGATTCCAGTGAAGTGGTTAATGCGTTAACAAAATCTCGTAATTATTACCAGCGATGGTCTAACTTTCAAAACGACTCTAATTGTGGCTCAAAAGAAGAGTTTGAGTGGACAACAACCGAATTGCGTAATGGTTTACGTAGTATTGAGTGGGATCTCGAAGATCTCGAGGAAACTATTGGTAACATAACGTTTTAGATTACGTTATTGACATAAATGTATACGTTTTTCCTTATATCCGAATAGTTTGCTTAACTTTCCGATAACAACTGCGAACAAAATATTATTAACTTAAGTGTTTTCCTAATCCTATACTAAAAATAATTATAACGTATTTTTATTTTATTTTAATTAAAAAGTTTTTCGTATATTACTATAGGTATTGTGGAAAGCAATCCGAAAAAGTTTAAATTAGACGAAACGGAAATTAATAGTAGAAGAAAATTTATTCTTCAAACGAAAGAAGAAGTGAAATTCATGAGAGATAAGTTAATGGACAGTAAAGTGATTAAGGATAAAAAAGTGAACAATTTGAGCACAATAAATGGTGCCAAATATACGCGATTACAGCACACAAATGAGAGTGATATTACCGATGTTAGTGTCACTATCGAACACAGTGCTCAACAGCAACAGCTAATCAACGACGAACAACAATTGGACACAATTAACAAATTGCGAGATAGTGTTGGAGCGCTTAAGTCTATATCTCGACAAATTGGAAATGATATCGACGAACAAGCTGTGTAAGTAGAGTTCAAATATTAATTTGTTATTTTTCATTCGTAAACTTCATACAAGTTTATACCGGCTATACGTATTTACAATAGTGTTACCGATCGTACAAATAAATCTAATACGATATATCATATAAAGTTGCTAACCATCTCAAGTTTAGTCTACACAAAATCCATGTAAAAGTATTCATTATTTTGACCGTATGCTTCATTTCTTAAAAAATCGAATCTTGTAAATATAAATTAAAATGTATAACAAAAATATACGTTTAATTAATAATGTTTTAAGAAATTTAATCTGCATTTGCTCTATAGTATATCATTAAATAAATTTAAACTAATTAGTAAATGAAATATATTTAGAGAATATTCAAAAATAATTTGTTTGCCGCGATATTTTCGTTTTTTCAACCTTATTATTTATTATTCCTCTTATAAATCGTTAGCGCCATCCCTAATGGCGACACAATACTTAATCTTAATGTTTAAAAGCATTCATTCAAAGAATTATCGTTAAGTCATTTAAATACCACTAAACTACTATATATCAAAACAGTTATAAAAACAAATAAATTTTAATATTTTTATCCTTGTTTTTTATACGTCTGCAATAAATAAACTTTATTTAATAAATTACCAAAAAATGTAAAAATAAATTATAAATAAAAGAGTACAGATTTAAAGTTATAATATAGTTTACTAAGAAATTTTTAAAAAACTAAAAATATTCTTAATTTTAGTTTAGGTGGCAAACAATGAGATTATTTATTAATGAAATGAAATCCAGTTTTAACTTTTCTCAATAATATTTATACGTAGTTTATTCGATTTGTTTTTGTTTAAAATTTTCTTGATTACATCTGCTATTTTGCTAAAAGGTTTTCAAATTTTATGCACTAATAATTCAGGAAAAATTACCAAATTTAGTCATTTAATTGTTTACTCAACTGTTTACGCAATCGGTTAAAATTGTTACTAAAAGAAATAGCATGTATAATACTCGTGAATATTAAAATTAAATGAGTACTTAAAATTTATACTTCGAACGTCGCAAATAAACAGAATTTTGGTCGGCGTATCATTAAAATTATTTTTTGCTTTACATAATCTCGCAAATTTTAATATGTTGTAAAAACAAGAATATGTGCGCAATAAATGAATTGCGCTTTTGTTTTAATAATAAATTACCTGCTCGAAAATACATGATATTTAAAATTATTTTTACATATCTAACTTGTAATTAGTTGTCAAAATGGGTCTTTTATTTAAATTTATTTGAGTTTTTCCAAATACAATTTGTCGGGCACAACACAGCCTTATTGATTACACAGCCTTTAGTAAAGTTATGTATATTTTTAAATAAATTTGCTTTTTTGCAAGTCATAGGGTTAGCATATGGATAAATAATAAACTTCTAATAATGTGAATGATGTATGTTTTAATAGATGTTGTGTAATTTACTAGTTATACAACAATGTACTTTTTAGTTTACGCAATTTAATATAATACAAAATTACATTGTTTCGATTTTTGGCCATTTCATTTGATCCTTAATCAGTTTAAGCATTTTCTATGCAAAGAATAGCTAAAACTTAAAATTTAATATATGATACTTAGATTTAAATTTTGTTTAAATTGAGGCCCGAGTCTTGAACGTCATTAGAGTCCAAAGTGCAATGAATGAGCAAATTGTAAATTGCAGAATTTTATAGAGTTTTTGAGTATTACCTTAAAGATCTATATACGCATTGCGTCACTAGGGCTGGTTGTAATTTAGCAGCAAATCTTACAGTAAAAATTTTTACGGGAAAATTGGATTGGATTGTATTAAATTGCCAATTTGTGAAATATGACAACGAATCTAAGTGTTTGAGATGGTTTATCATTGTTGGCCTAATCGTTTCATTCTATTCCATTTTACATGCCATTTACACAATTCAGTGTTTTCAATCGTAAACTGTGCAGTGGCTAAAATTATAGGCACAAAGCTCATCAAAACATCAACAATTTGTTAAAAATTATTATTATTTATAGATAAAAATTTTTGTAAAAAATTAATTCTTTAAATATTCAATAAACATTGATATAACTAATTCTAAATAATGTTAATAATGATATGCTATCTAAATTATAATAAACTTCACGTTAAAATAACATAAAGTATGTATTTTAACTAATGTTTTATTTTCATTTAGAATGCTCGATGAAATGGGACATGAGATTGAAATAACAAATTCCAGGGTCGATACAACTCTTAAAAAAGTAGCTCGAGTTTTACATTTATCAACAGGTAATTTATTCATAGCTATTTTTCATTTATTTATTAAAAATAACGTAAAATGCTTTTTAGCATAGAAACTGCCTAAATTTTTCAGTTAATGTACTATTTCCGATGGTATAGAATAGTTTCTGGTGATTTTTTGGGTTAAAATTTTTTATCGACGTATTTGCTAAAACTTTATTATTTTTTGCGTTTGAATAAACTAAATTTTGAGTGGGTTCAAATTTTACAAATTTCTTGAAAGAGATTGAAGTCCTACACGAACAATAATCGCTCAAATCTCAAATGTCCTTTTAAGAAAAATGAATTTTTACTTGAATTATTCGTGTCTTGTATAGTAAAGATAAATACTAACTTAAGTAAACGCAATTCGTAGTAATCATTGTTGTTTTAATTTAGATCGCCGTCAATGGATAGCTATTGGAGTATTATTTTTTATTATAATAATCATAGCATTGGTGGCTTTTTTATAATAAATCGTCAATTTTTCCACATTCGACGCATTTTTAAATTAAATATAATTAATAAAAGAATATTTTAATATATCTAATCTATATTTACTTTTTAAATGGTTGAGGTTTATTAAGTATTTTATTTGTAATATCTAACTAGAATTTATTATATACAACATATTTCATTCCAAGATAAAAATTTTAAGAAAAAAGTTTTAAATAAAAATTTATAATTTATTAAATTTCTTTTAAAAAATTGAAACCTATTTTGATAAAGTTTATCACAACTTGATCACTGGGTAATAATTATGCCAAATTAAAAAGCCATAAAATCCATTGGAAAAAACCGACGATTGCCGACCAAATACCATTTTTCGATTCAACAGATCTTCGTAGCTGTTGATCACCGGATATAAATTGATCGATTATATCTAATTTTAACTTCAATGGCCAATATTTAGGTTTTCCCTCATCTAAATTAAGTAAACAAACTGAACGCATCTAAATATAAGGAAAGATCGGTTATTATAATTATATTATTATGATTATATTCAAAATACTCACAAATTGTTTGAAACTAAAAACTGTGGAATACTTGTCTTCAGATAAAAGTATTATTTTCTTAGAGGTGAGTAATGGTGTTTCCACTTCTTTAGCAAAAGCTTTCACGTTTTCATTGCGTCTTTGGTCGCAAATTTCTGACAATTTTTCTTTGAATTTATTAAAATTAATACTATACGTTTGATATTCTTCAAAATCAGATAAAATATCATTAAAATCTCTTATAGTTTTCGATATTTCAATCTTTAAACGCGATTCTAAGTCACTATTATTTACGGGTAAAACTACATAACGATCACCAATTCTTTCTCTGAATTGTTCGATCAATTTTGCGCTTTCATTTTCTATATAACTGTTCGCGACTTTTTCGTTCTCCTTTTCTATCTCAATAGCTTTTTCATGCAATTTCACTTTAAGAATTGCCAATTTTGATTCGTAAATCGTTTCAACTTTATATTCGGCGCACAACTTTTCAAATAAATGGAGCGATTGAGCACTGCCTTCATTTAAAATTCGTTTCAATAAATTAGGCTTTCGTGGTTTAGTTCGGCTATAATTAGATGAAGTGACACTTAGAAACTTCTCAATTGCTTGCTCTAATATGTTTTCAATGAAAGCTTCAATCGAATTATTATTATCTAATTGTATAGTTGACACTAGATTTTTAACTGTTTTGCATATCATATCCAAATAAGCTTCGATCTCAGATTTCACCACAATATCACTTATTTTATTAACAAACTCTGACTTTACGGACTCCAAGATATCTTTAGCCTTTTCATGAAGTACTGTGGTTCTAACTGGTAATTCTATTTTTCTTAACAAATCTTCCGCTTTCAACTCTAATTCGTGTTGCACTTGAGAGCACTTTAACTTAATTTTTTTCTGATTTATATCTACAGATCTTTCATAAATAATACTAATATTACTTTCTAAATAACGAGATGCTTCAATCAACACATCATCTAAACCGTGTAATAACTGTTTCAATAAATGCATAGAACGAGAGAACGATTGATTGTGCCATTCATTAAACTTTTTCAAACTTATTGGTTCATTATTATAATCATCAATAATCATCACATTCATATCTGCCTCATAAAATTGAATACAATCGTAAGTCGCTGTTTGTTGCAATCGCTGAACAAAAGCGTCCCAACGATTTGGCACATCAGACAAAGAGCCTTCATTGGCAGCGTTTACAAGTATTTCTAAAAGCGTAGCCAATTCTACGCCAGTAATTGGTCTATTGTTTTTCACTTTAGGCACTATTCCTTTCTTAAGTTTTTTAATCAATGATTCGCGTTCGTCAATATACTCGTCGGTTAAATCCGATTCTTTAGCGATTGACAAATCGGTCAATATGTGCTTTTTAACCGCCGGCAGGAAAAGTGTGTGACAGTCAACAGACTTGAATATATCCATTAAACTGATATCATACATATCATTCTCTCGCGTATGACTAGACATAAGTCTATGTAACCATTGTGTCGGTGTTTCATCGATAGTCGACTGTACGAAATCCTGTACGACCCAAATAAGAGGTGGAAAACTCAATAAATCATTATTGAACTCATTTGTCCATTTTTGTCGAGACATTTGCGATCGCAGCGCAAATAATTGCGTTCTTCGCGCTAACAATTCCAAGTAATCAATGTCTCCCTGATCTATAATTTTTACCGAGTTATACAAAAGATGAGAACTGAGAAGCGTTGAGACCGCAAATATTTTCGCGTCATAGTTCTCCGAAACATTGTTCGCCGCAAAACCTTCGGTGTCTAAGAATATGATCCAAGATTCGAGACCAGAGTTTAGAGTAAATTTTGTTGGCTTTAAATTTAAACATATATAAGTTATTAGCTATTATTCATTATAGATTGCGATGCAATTGAATACCTTTCCCCACATCCAAATGCCCATAGTTTGTGGCCTAACAGACGGTCCAACACCGAAACCATTTGATTTTCGCATCAATTGATTCATAAGAAATGATTTTCCCGAATGAAATTTGCCCACAACTGCAACTGTGGCCACACTTCCTTCTAAATTATGCAATAACTATACAAAAATATATCTATTAAATTTGATTACATAAATCTCATGAAATTAATTGTTTACCTTAACATTTTCTTCTATAATAACCAATTTTTTGTGTTCGATGTCGGGTCGAACCAATTGTAACGGCTTTTCCTCGAATGCTCCGTCAATATTATGTGAAAATTGATTGCTATAACCAATTAGTAAGTTAAATGATAAACATAACAAACTAATTGCAGTATATATCAACGGATTCATTGGATTAAGTTATATAATGATTGAATGAATGAATGAACGTTATTATCACGTTAACCGTAAGCATGTTTACGTTTTGGTTAATGTTTTCCAAACAAACCGCTTATCGATATAACGTATACGTCAAACTAACGTATGTGAATATACATAAAGTATGTGAATGTAGTGATGTGTTTGATGAATGATGAGATAGGGCTGAGTCGTTGATCGTTGAGCCGTTGAGTCGTGAGACTGAGACTGAAGACTGAACTCAGACTGCACTAACAACTGAGAACTGAGGGGTAAACGGATTTCTATTCCAATGTTTAGTACGAATGACTGGAGAGAACGTCATTTTAAAGTTGTTTCATAAGTGAAAACAGTATCAGTTTGTCATTTGGCGACAGTATTACTGCGTTCCCTATATATGCCCTCAAAGGATGACCAAATACCTATTAACTAGTTTTAGGTATGAAGCGAAAGAAATCAAAATTTTTAAAGTCATTAAACTTTCATAAAACACCAAACATTTGCATTATTTTACAATATTTTTATAAAATTGATTCCATTAGTAGAGAAAAAAAGTTATACTTTTTGTAATAATTACTTTTGAAATAATTTCTTAATTTGTGTTTTCATCATATATTGTCCTAAAAGGTTAATTTTTTATGATTATTTGTTAAATTATATTAATTGTTCATCTGAAAAATCAGTATATATGCGGTATATACACATATATTAAGAAATTTCTATAAAAATTACTTGAATTCCTAATAGAAATACTGAAGAGAATGAAAAAAGTTTTACTATTGTTTTTGATGATTCTCCATTCATATGCACGTAAGTAAAGCTCATTCATTTAATTAACCGTTTATTCTATTAAACTATTATCTATTTTCTTATGATTTATTCTATTATATTAAAGTATTTTAACGCTATCATAGAAATAAATATAGTATATTACACGCCTATTTAATTTAAGTCCACGTTTATAAATAGTTTTAGTTCTTTATTTAAATACTTTAAATAAATAAATTAATTATTATTTATTAATTTATAAAATACCAAATAATTTTAACTCACTATATTCTGTTTAAAAGATAAAATTTATAGATATAATTTTTTGAATTTAAAAAATATTGGTGAACAAAGAAAAGCTGTTTAGAAATGTTGTTTAACCAATTCATTATTTAAAAATATAAATATAGGCGAGAATTTATAATTAATATAATCTACTCTCTTGTGATTAAATAAATAAAGTTGAATTTATATATTTTTTTTCATTGCCAAAACTGTTTTCATTATTTATTTTAAAATTGACCCAGATTTTGATTTATTTAACATTCAATTTGTTTTAAGATTAAAGTATGTATTGACGCTTTTAGTTAATAGTTGTTCGACGATTAACGTCTACTTAAAATAACATTTTAAAATTTCCCTTAAATTTGCATTTTACATACTAATGTTTTTGCCAAAGTCTAAAACCTTATCATTTAAAAGTTTAAAAAATGATCGCCGCTTGTTTGCACTCAAGGTTTCGATTAATCATAATTGCCTTTAGAGTGAATAATAGTTTTTTATGCGTATTCGTTAGAGAATGAAAGCTAAACTGAATGAGAAGCAAAACAAAATACCGTGACTGGAGGTAATGAAAACTGAATCTAAAATTGTTGTGAATCACACAAATTAAAATATAATTTATTACAAGAAATATAGTATAGACTAGTATCAGACTGTTTTGATTTTATAATAAAACCGATATTAGATATTTGATGATATTTTGCTTAATGTATTTTTAAAAATGTTTTTTATATTATAATAAAAACTTATTTCTTATGTCAATAGCAATTATATTGTTAATTAAAGTTTTACTTTATGACAATGTTTGTAATTTTAATTAATGAAAAAATTCATGGGCTAAAATTTAGTTTGTTAATATAAAAATCTGTTGAACTGGGAATGAAAATTCAAAAAAAGAATAATATTATTGTAAATAAAACTCGTTTTTATGATTTTATTCTTTTATACTGTAGAAAAAACTTCACAGTTAAATATCAACAATACGAAAGGGAATGGGATATACATATTTTAGAACAGAGGTTCCCAAACTATGGGTCGCGACCCTAAACAGGGCCGTAGAATTAAAAATTTGGGTCGCAGCCTTTTTTGAAATTAGCATTAGTTATGGGCCGCAACATAAAGTTGACAATTGAAAAACAAATCTTTAATGATATCTAGCCTACTTGTGTATAGACTAAAATTATATTTTGAAAATGATTTGGGATTAGCGCTGTCAAATATTGCCCACAATATTGAAAATTTATGTGCTAAAATGCAATCGTATTATCCTCATTAATTTAAAAAATAAAAAATTGAAATTATGGGTCGCAGAAGAATTTTTTCGAAGTTTTGGGTCGCGTAAAGAAAAAGTTTGAAAATCGCTGGTTTATACTGATGAATTTGAACAGATATCTAGCCTTATTAATAAGTTGACGAAGTTTTATCTCGTCATTGATGCCAATAGATTGCGGCGAAACATATCCGGCCATCATTTCAAATACATTCATATACGAGGGATAAATGTGCTTTCGGTAATTATAGTAATGTATGGCTTGATTGATAACAGCATCAAAATATACGAATAGTAGGCAAACGATAATCTGATAGCGAACATTTAAAAAGTATGCATAGTCTCCTATTTTGATAAAGAAATCTTCGTTCTGTTGTTTAGTTAAAATTGAAATGAAATTTCGAACGCATAATATTAAAACACAACTTAATGATAGAATAGGATGAATGAAGATACGACCTCGCTTGGCATTACCAATAGTAAACTGCCACAATCCTATCTCATAGAAATGATTTCCAGCATTTTTGATGATCATATGTGGTGGCAATGTTTTATATGTGTCGATTTTTGGATTTTTGTCTTCCATATTAGGCTTGAAATTAGTAATTAAATAAGAAGCATAAGTTTATAGTTTTGTTTTTGTTAAATTAAAACATTAATTTAATTAAACTTAAGTTTTCAAACTATTTTATGATAAATTATATTATTTAAATAATTTCTTTTAATTTAAAATAAATATTATATATATTTAAGCAATAATTGTCTCAATCAATTCAATAAAATTAAAAATCTATTTATAAGTTCTTAAAGTTTGAAAGTCAGTCAATTGAGAAATATATAATGTTATTAAACAGAAATATGCAGTTATTTTGTGCACGCAATCAATTAATTTGTGTAAACGCATCTTATAATGATTTTAGTATTGTAAAAATTAAAATTTATTTTAAATAAGAATTGAAGAAAAGAGCACATAATAAGTTATGACCACTTTAGAAAAGACACCTTTTCCGTTAAAATTTTTAATATTCAAACATATTTAGCTAAACGTTTTTAATCATCAAATATACATAAAAACAAAGAATTACCGATGATCGGCACTTGGGTTCACGAATGGGAAACTAATATAGAAGATGATGGTTAGTTAATATACCTTTCTCTCTAAATAGCATTTAGATTCAATGAAAATCGTTCGACAGATATAGGAAAAAGTGACATACAATTAATTTGTAATCTATTTTCGATGCCAAAATTTCAAAATGAAATATTTCTGTCTTATATGATCACTGAAACTAATAGTTTTTAAATTTAATAAAATATCTATATTTTAATTTTAATCCTATTGTAATTATAACGGTAAATATGATTACTTTTTGAAAAATAATTTGACGATTTAGGCATTTATTGATTTGCATATAAATTGATTGCAAAAGTAACTTATATCGATTCAAATCATTTCGGCAGAATGATTGAATTTATAGTTTTAAACTCCAATTGTGGTTAGATTTCGAATATGATAGGGTTATTAGAAAATTATGTTTGACCATCTGGTGCCACGAACGGGAGTAAACTAACCTAACTAAACCTCAGAAGTTATATTAGCCAGTTTGATATCACTGATCGATAACTAACCGTTCAAACGTAATTTACAAGTTTTTGAATTAACATTTTACAATTAATTGCTTAATTTTTAAAAATTGATAATTAATCCTTCAAATCTGCAGATGAGACCTATGAATAAGATATATTAATAAGATGTCACTTTAATAACTTATGTATATGACACCATGTGGTAGTTAATACGACAATATAATATTAATTTATTCAGTGAATTATGCAAAATAAACTGTGATCTAACGTTAGTTTTAAATTGTTACCAATTAATACGAAAAAATATAGTTTTATTATAACATTATTTGGTTTAGCATAAATAGCATTTATAAATTTTTAAAAACTACTTAAAAGTTAAAATTTAATGTCTTTATCTTCAAATTAACATATTTTTAAATCTCTATTAGTTCATTTTCTAATGAAGTTTAAAAAGTCTTTTGAAAAGTAAGTTATTATTATTTTTTGGTAGTATTTAAAAAAATTTTGGACAAGGAGTAACAAAAACAAATCATATTTAAACGATAATATTTCGATTTCGAGGAAAATAGCATTTATTAGCATTTATAGCTTTTATAGCATTTATCATTAAAAATGGCACTTAATAGCATTTTATAAATGGAGCTAAAACGACTCCATACTATGTAATTCGTGCAAATATAATAATTATATGCTTATTATTTATGAAATAAAAAAGTAGCAAATGTTATCTTTTTGACTCTCTAATAATTAGAAAGCATGTCAATACTATTATTATTACATATTTTATTATTTGCGATTATAAACTATAAACTAAATGATTTCACAGGTATTCATCGGTACTATTAGCATCTTAACATAGGAATAATTTTGAAAGCTGCTGTCATTACCGGTCTCCATCAGTCTTAAAGCCGGTAACGATCATCTCTAAGTTTACTATATTTTTAACATTAAATGGAAAAATTTGCATTTATTGTAAATTGATATAATCTTCTTAATAGATGTCAATCACATCATTATATAATATTTTATCATTAAAACTTTTCAAAATAATAAATTTCAATATAATTTAATTGATACGAAAATTAGTTAGAAAAATAATGCGCTTTATAAATATCATTTCTAGGACTCAATAGAAAGTTCGATATAGTTTTAAAATCAAAAAAATTCTACATAACCTAAAATTTGAAAAAATAGGCTACAATATTTTAGGAGTATTTGCTATATTTTTGCTTAACATTTTATTAACGATGTTGTTATTGTAAACGTAAGTTTGTTTCAATACTCATTTCCTAGACATATATGTTTTGATAAATACTCAGCTCCTAATATTTTAAATATTTTTAGTTTGAATATTTTTATCCTTTATTCATATATAATTACCCAAATATTTTTATGTAACCTACTTTTTTATATATTATAGATATCCATGCAACTTCTGTGTGCGTTAAAAGCTGAGATACTTAACATTTCAAATTACTTATTGATTAGTGTTTATACCAAAGTCAAAAATATAACCATTCATTAAGCCTTTTGTTTAATTAACCAAAAAAATATTCTTATAGAACGTTCTACATTTTTATTGGTAGAGAATTTTCAAGTGTTGTTCATTATATTAATAGTTATTTGAGTAATAAATCATCTAAACGATGTTATTTACAGTTTGTTTTTCAAATTTTAATATTTATTTAAAACTCACCTTTAAAAATAAAAGAATAGATATCTTGATGAGGTTATGGTTTATTAGAACAAAAGTTTGTTGTGCGAAACAATGGTTTGCATTAAAAGATTAAATATTATTAACGGAATTAAATATAAATATACAAATGTATTCTATAATAAAGGTAAATGTATAAAATGTTTTAAGCGCTTCGAAAACTATCTACAAAAATCTCATTTTTTGGGATCAAATTCATTTTCGGATTATATTGCCGGAAAAT
>JAQIXJ010002990.1:0-14059 GCA_034700185.1 Phthiracarus laevigatus
GCTTAGCATTACCAATCATAAACTGCCACAATCCTATCTCATAGAAATGATTGCCAGCATTTTCAATGACCATATTTGCTGGCAATGGTTTGGTTGTGTCGAACTTATAAATGAAGTTTTCCATATTTTAAAGCTATTAATTGTTATTTCATTAAACAAATTTATTTTTAATGTTATCGAGTCTTTTTGACTATATTAAAATGTTATTCACTTTAAATCTACATCAACGTCGTATAATTATTTTTAATTACTATGGCTTCAAGTTTCCGTCTTTCATCAATAATGGAATTCTATCTGTATTGCGTTTGTAAAATTAATTAGTGGTATATAATATTTTGGTAGATACATATAATTAAAAAATTTGCAAAAAGGACATAAATTTAACAGATGTTTTAATTAATAAAAGAAGAATATTAAATTGCAATCGATTTTGATTGTTATGCAAAAACTTATTAACAATTAGAATAATACTTATGTTTTAATAACGTTTATCGATTTTTAATTAAGATTAAATTTATTTAAAAACTAGATCAACTTCTTATTTTTAAGCTTCACTTTGCTGATAGCTAACCTTAAATTTTTTTGGAGATGTAATTTTTAAAACTAAACATATATAGCTATTAACATTAATGTATGATTAATTCTTTATAACATAGTAGAAAATGACGTGCGAATCAACAATTTTCTAAATAATAATAATATTATACATTTTTGATCAAAAGTAATCTGTTTCTTCTTCTTAAATTTCATCTACAAATTTTCTGACATTTGATTGGCGAAAACAATTTAATAAGAAACTTGGGTCGGAATATGAAAAACCTAGTCTAGGTTTTACTGATAAATTATTTTATTAGTCCATGCTTTTGAAAAAGAAGTGGTTTTTTGGTATTGAACCCCACCCCATGGCTATATTTTTTTAATTAATTTTTTATTTAAAATTGATTATATACAAACGATACAGATAAATAACCTCTATTTTATTTTTTTTAGTGAGCTAACTTTAAACTACACAAAAATCATCCAATTTTGAAACAAGAGACTTACTTGCAATATGCTTATATTAATACAAAATTTAAATTATCGGTTATACTTCATCCAAATGAAACATTACTAAATATTTAACAACGAAAATATGTTTGGCTTTAATAATATTTGATAATTAATTAATGATTAATTAGATATTATCACGTAAACTGAGAAACAATATCCGTGCAAATCGATCTATTTTTAAGGCATATAACAAACAATATATACGAAAAATATTAATACAAAATTATAACAGTAGTTCTCATAAAATTCATAAAACATTTTTAAAAAGTTATATTATTAATAATTTAATAACTGAAAAGCATATGAAATTTAATTTAATAACACTTATATGTTATTTCGAAAAATAAATAATAAAGAAATAATTTATGATCACAATTCTAATATAAACGTAAATAGCATGCTATGACGGTAATGGTCGATAAAAATGAATGGTAAGAAAATCGACTATTAAATATCTATGGCTTGTTATAGAACTAAAATGATACATCATTATCGGGGTTTTTGTATTAATGCATTTAAATGTATTATACATTTAACTAATCATTATAGCTGTATAATGATTTACATAGTAGTAATTATATTGAAGAGAATTACATTGAAACTGAAAACATACAGTAGTCAATTGAATTGAATCTGGTTTAGGCTTTACTGATAAATTATTTTATTAGTTCGTTCATTTGCGTTTCCAAAAAGAAGCGCTTTTGCAGGTATCGAAGATAGATAAATTTTTAGCCACTAGGAAATACTTAAGTATTTAAGTAAATAATCCACCATTGTTTAAAAATAGGGTAAACAGCATTCTATTAAATTTATTGTGATTCATGAAATAGGATCGGTTCAGATTTTTATTCTTAAACAACGCTTTTTGTAAATTTAAAGTTTAATTCTAACTAAATATGTTAAATATGTTAAAAGTTTAAAACAAATTTCTGTATATGTAGGGCTTTTAAATTTCAAATATTTTGCATTCAAGCTTTTAAATTTTCTCTAATGGGATTCCACTATATTTTGAATGAATTAGTTAAATTATTTCTTTGAAATGAAGACATTAAAATGATATTCGAAAGTATTTGGTTTAGTATTTCAACAAAACTTATCGAAATAAGTTAAAGTCTAAAATTCAATGTTGTACGGAATGGTGTATACAGATATGTATTATTTTTATAAATCTTTTTAAGCTTATAACCATTGTAGTCATCATCAACTATAATTAACCTTTAATTGAATTTAAAATAAAATTGCATTATTATTATTTCTTTCATTATGGTTCAATTGTTAAAATTTTACGCTTAATATGCTTTTAATAATGAAGAAATTTCCACCAATTTTAGGAATAACATGCTCATTAAAGCTAATATCTAAAAGTGGGAATATTTACAATTAGTTTTTAGGTTTTAAGAAAATTTAACCAAATAAAAAATGATATATACTTCATAAAAGCGAAAGTAATTAATAATAAACAGTTTCCAACAGTAAAATCCAATTGTTTTCTGGCTCAGTCTTTCGATAAACGATAATAACTAAATAAATGATTTCTTCAATAAATAATAACATATTTGATATTAATTCTATTAAATTAATTACATTTAATTTCGTTCTTGTATTTATTTTCCTATTAATAACATCATTTGTATACAATTTTAAAGCCAGTTTATACGACTTTTCCGTTTCTTGAGCCAATGAAGAAGCGGTGCTCATTAAACCAATTATTATTAAAGTGGGCATAGATAATCCGTATGCAAACATTAACCTGATTGTAATTGATACTTTACCGAACAATGCGCCATAAAGTATAAGACAAAATATAGCCGATATTCCAAAGTAAACCCAAAACGCAAATTTTGCCCAATAGTTGTTATTATAGTTTTCAATTTCAAAATAAATGTCATTCAAACGGTTCACTACCCATCTGATAGTTTTATTCCAATTTAAATTAACTGCCGATTGTTTTGTTTTAGTAGCTACAAAACTATTAATTTCTTTGATTTTTATTTTTAAATAAAAGCAGATCAGATAGAAATAAGTGATTTGCAAAACTAAGAAATCAACATAACAACATACGCCATAAATAAATAGTAAACTCCATGGTAGTGCGTATAAAATAATTTGAACGAAAGTACAATTTAAAGCTAAGGGAACCATAACAAAAATGAACGAGAACATAGGCATTAACTGATAAGTGTTGATACTTGTAATTCTTAATAAATATCTTGATTTATTAAGGAGTTTACGAATGTTTTCCTCTTGATTCATGCCAACTGATTGCGGCGAAACAAATCCGGCCATCATTTCAAATACTTTCATATATGATGGATAAATGTTAAGCTTGTAACTCCGGTAATGTATTAATTGAGTGATAATTGCTACTAATAATGCTAATATAATGCATGAGTTCATCTGATAGCGAACATTTATAAAAAAAGTGTAATCTCCTATTTGGATAAAAAAATATGGATTCTCTTCTTTAATAAGAATTGAAACGACATTTCGAATGCATAGAATTATGACACATGTTAGTGTAAGAACTGGATTAAAATATAATCGACTTCGCTTAGCATTACCAATCATAAACTGCCACAAACCTATCTCATAGAAATGATTGCCAGCATTTTCGATGATCATTTTTGCTGGCAATGGTTTGCTTGTGTCGAATTTATCAATATAATTTTCCATTTTTTAATACTTTTTAATGGTTTCTCAAAAAAATTTACTTTTAATGCTATTAAGTTTTTAAGACTATATTTCAACTAAATTGATATTGTGAAAGTATATCTATGAAAACTTGGTATTGATATTTTAATAAATATGACTTTAATATCTCAGTCTTCGCTCGATAATAGAACTATTCTATTATTTTTGTAAAATTGATTATATATATTATATATCATATAATTTAATGATAGTTTATAAAAGTTGTTAATACTAAAAATGTTTTTAGTAATATACTAACAAATTAAAAATATAAATGTCTCAATTTTTTAATTAAATAATGATGAAAACTAATTTTTTATCGATTTTTATCATTAAACAAACACATTTTAAAATTAAGAATATTACTACTGTTTTAAAACAATTATAGATTTTCAATTTAGATAAAATTTATATGAAAACTATATCTACACCTTAAGGATGGCTGATCATTCAGATACAGTCTTAACAAACGATTACAATCTGTTCCCAAACAATCAATTTCGAATGACCTTTAAAGAATGATTTGACTTATCCGTCAATGGTTAAGTTGGTTAAGGTTTAACCCGAAATGCTTTTAAAAAGTTATAACTTGTAAGCACTCATAAATTTTAGATTTGATTTCAGAGTGAATTGAACTTTGTGTTACCATTTAGTCGCAGTTATCCTATAAAATCGTGTTTTATGCATACATAAGAGATGTGTTAAACATCATTATTACTTTAATTTGTCCTAAACATCTCTTGACTTTAATGACATTAACATCTCTAATAACTCGACGTAAATGACTTTATCATTTTTTAGCTCACTTTTTAGAATAAAAGGTAGCTTATGGATTTAACAATGACTGTCTGTCAGTCCGTCACGGTGTTGGCAATTTTACCGATTTTTTATATTAATAAAGAAATTTGGTATCTTTCAATCGTAATTTAACACTAATTTATTTGTCAAGTATGCATAAATCTACACCGATAGTGAGCTCACTATGAATGTGCAGTAAATTGTTATTAAGCCATAATGTAAATTTTTAAAATTTTTTCATTTCTTATTCATTCAAAATTAATACATTTGAGAAGCATATGCAAGTACAAGAAAATTTATAGTTGAAATGATGGGCAAGTTCGAGTCAAAATATATTGCCTATAAAATTTCACAACGATCACTTATTACGGTAATATAGTTCAAACTTGCTTTAAAATTAATAATGTTTTAAGTTATGCCAAAACCACAAAATGTTATCATTTAAACTTGGACAATATATTTTCGTCGCATTGAGAGGGTCATAAGATGCTTACACCGCAATTTGCGACGTCGAAAAACGTTTTTGCAATTTAAAAATTTTTTTAGAGATGATCAATAGATTTTTAACGATATTAATTTAAACTTACTTGTTGCTAATATTATTTTAAATTTATTTGAAACTAGAAAAAACCTTCGGTGGGCGAATATTGCTTAAGTTTTTGTAAATGGACTCCCCCCGCCCTTGTCGGATTCCACCTGCCCTTGTCGGATTCCACCTGCCCTTGTCGGATTCCCCCACCCTTGTCGGATTCCCCCCACCCTTGTCGGATTCCCCCACCCTTGTCGGATTCCCCCACCCTTGTCGGATTCACCCACCCTTGTCGGATTCCCCCACCCTTGTCGGATTCCCCTCCCTTGTCGGATTCCCTCCGCCCTTGTCGGATTCCCCCACCCTTTTCGGATTCCCCCTACCATTGTCGGATAGTAAATTTTTAAAAACAATAAATAATCACCATTTTTTCGATTTCAAATTAAAACACTGAAACGATAGTAGAATTGACAAAAACTCACAGTAACGGTACGGCTATAGATGAAAAAAAATTAGTTTGCACGGTAATGGTTAAGTAAACTATAATATTTTCAATAACTAATTTCTACGACATTTTGCATTTTTTAATTTATGGTATTTACTTAGCATATTTAACACTAATTTCTTGAGTCGTCAAATTCAGGACTAAAAACCGAATAATTTCCGGAAGGAAAAAGGAAAATACTTTTAAATTCAGGATTATTCAGTAACATCAAATTTTCTTTATAACTCTATGAAAAATATTTTATTTAATGATTAAAAAAAATTAATACTAGTTTCAAATAAATTAGTTTAAAACAAGTATACATATGTTAAATGAGAGAAAAATCTTAAGACATTATACTGGTAGTGCAATCGTTGTTTTTAAGTTTGAATTCTAACGAGTTTTCTTATAAAACGTAGGCTTTTTGACCAGAATTTTTCAAAAAGTTTACTATTACTAAACAATAGTCCAGGAATATTTTCAAATAACACGTTAATTTATAGTTACATTCATAAATAACATGAAAACATAAATTCAGGATAAACTAATATTTTCAGGAGTTTAAAATTCAGGATTTTGAGGAACAATCGAAAATAACATCCTCTGACTCCATATCAATTTATATTGTTATTGTTTTTTCACAAAAAAATCGAAGCTCACACACTAAACTTTTGTGTGAATAGTCAGTGTAATAAAAAACTCTTTATTGAAAAGTTGAATCACAATTTTTTTTAAAATATCGAGAGACGATGGCAATCATTTTTACATAAAATAATAGATTTGCATAAGTTGCTAACGAGGAAACCCGCTGTTATAAAATATGCGCGAGAAATCAGTTCATTAACTTCTTTATTGGCCGTTTTTTCCTATTAACAATATTAGCGAATATATATATATTTATTTATATCTGAAACAAGTATTTTGCGTTAACCACCGCTTCAACTGATTGATAGCATTTTTGTGACGCTCATGCTTTTTATCGAGTTTTTTAAAAAGTGGTTCAACGTAACCACCCTTTGTTTTAGCGGAGAAAAAAATCCAAAATCTCTACGAAGACCTCACGTATAAATCGCAGAATAAATATACTTATAAGCATTGGCAGTGAATTAAGCCCTTTCTTAACGTATCTTATCTATTCTTTTAAAACATCGCTTTATCATTTTTTCCCCATAAAAGTAAAAGCATTTTTAGCATAGAGTAAACAATAAAGTGTGTTTCTATGCCCTAAAAGTGCCACTTAGACGCTTAAAACTCTAGAAACTATCTCGTTGTTTTAGAATAGTCAAACATTGTCAAATCCAATTTCTTGATTTTGTCAATAAACAAACTGATCTGCTTTAAAAGGAAACAAATTCCGGATATTAAGCAATTTAAGCGATATTTTAAAATATTTCGTTGCACAAACACACACTCACTCGTCAGATAAGATGATGCATAAAGCGCTTAATCTGTATTTTCCAGCGCAGTTACGGGAACAGTGAAAAACGCGTTTGACCTATAATTTGAGACCATTAGAAAAAAATACACCAACACATTAAAGCATTAGCAACACTGTAAGAGTAAAGGGATTTTTTTTGCTAATGGCAAACGTCTGAAAATTTTTAGTGTCAACAAAATATGTACCCAAAAATATTAGAGAAAATGAGTTTTCTGGTGCGGATGGGGAGTGAAGTGTCGGCTCAAAAAGAGTAAGAGTAGTACGAGAGCAATAATCATTGTTTGCCATCAGAACTCAATGAGCGATGACCAGTGCAGCACATCACACATCACACCACTTCCTCTCGACTGGTGAGTGACTATTAGTATCGCTCACGGCTTCACTACATTTATATTGAACGCCAATAATGGACAGCTTTTCCTCTGAAAACATTTTGTTAATTACTATTTGCTCAGATGTGCGCCACAGAGAGAAGAGAAAGAGCGAGTGAGTGCACGTTCATTCAAACAAACTTCTATTCATATGCTCGATGACAACAGCTAGTTGTGAATCTATTCGCTCTCTAAAAGATAAATATACTGTAGAATAGTTATTGAAACTATTGTTATAAATTGTTATAAATAACAACTTGAATCGAGAAGTGTGTACGTATTTGTCTGCGTTTAAAATAAAGATATAATTTTCGGCACTCGTTATTTAGTACTTGACGAGAGTAAATAATTTACAATCGTATAATTATGACAGGGATAAAATTTATTTGGTCTGTTTCTGAAACCGTTATGGCATGATTGACGCGTCCGTCCGTCCTCTGTTGGCCCCATTAGACAATTTAAATCGGAATAATTGCTGTCTCAAAAATGTTTTTCCTATTGTAGAGCACAGACAATATGTTTGAAAAAATTAATTGAATACGTCATCGTTAGTGGGTTTATTCTTGTTTTTTATCTGCTTCTATACATGTCACTGTCATTATAAATTGTTCCTATTTCTTTGTTTTTTTCATTCTTAATCTTTTTTTAGGAAAAACGTTTTCAAAAAATTTATATACATTTTTTTTGAAGATATTAAATAACTTAATCTCAGGGAAAAAACTTTACTTTTAACTACTGGTTATTCTTTTTTATTCCGGAGTTGTTTAAGATAGTCCTTCTTATCATTTGTCTTAAAATTTATTGGAAAGATCTTTGAACTTCTTTATAACTTATCTCTTATAAACAATTTGTTTTTAAAAAACATATATCTATATATATATATATAAAGATTTAATTCTATTTATCTATTAATAAGTTATAGCTTTTAATTAAATGCTAAATTATCAGAATCAAGTAGCTATAAATTTTGGAAAACTGAAATTTTATGTCACTGTAATCATACGTCAACTAATAATAATTGACTCAAAATAATTGATTAAATTTATGTATCAGTTTTAATGGACTACTTATAGCAATAAATTAGTCTTAAGTGCAGATAAATTATTTTTAATTTTTTATTTAACAAAAATACACTGAAAAAAGTAATCTAAAAAGATTAGTTAATATCTTAAATAACTATCTTATTGATAAAAAATTTTTATAAAAACGGTAATAAAGGATTTTTTTACGGACACAAATTAAAAACAATAAATTGTTTTTTAAGCTGTGGCGCACATTATTGTTCTTATATTAAAGCACGAGTAGAGTGTCGTGACTTGAATCAGTTAAGCAAAGCGGAAACCAGAGCTTTAAAGCGATAGCGAATGAATCATTTGTAGCATTAAAGGGTAAAATAGAAAAGAAATAGAAAGAGAGTGTGTGAGAGTGGGAGAGCATTTGAAAACTACTCTTCACTAATACAATACGCCATTCAAAAACACTTTCAGGCGCACACACACTCTGTCTGATATGAATTAATTGGATCGTGGATCAAATGGGGATAAAATACCGATTAAGCCATTGATCTCACCCTTTCTTGTTCTGTCTGTATATGATTGGGCGCGAATGAATGAGTGAATCAATTACTCTCTTTTCCCTTCACTGAACGTCCAAAAGTAATTCCCGGTCCACTATTTAAGCGACGAAACAGCGCTATATTTCATAGAAACGTATTTTAAAAGAGATGAATTTTTAAAAAAGGGTTTTGAATAATTTATTCAAATGAATCACACAATTAAAACGCATCGCTATAATTCTGCAGTGAGAAAAATGCCAGAACTGTTTTGACGATTTTTTTATTCGAAAAGATTTTATCGCTTTTTGCGAGACTTAATGCTGGTTTTGCGCAAACCTCTTATAGTTTATTTTCCTAGTTTGTGTTCGCATGTATAATAAAATTTTCGTATCCGTCATAAATTTTTTTACGCGCAAGAAAAGAGCGGCCATAAAAATGTGATTCATTTGAGAGAGTTTTTTGTAGGCTTTTAAGAAACAAAAAAAATCTCAAGATTTGAGTTTTTATTTTGCAATTTCAGATTTTCGTGTGTGATTAAATATTTTACTAACGAATTAAAAAGTTTTAATTGAATACCATAGATATATAAATATACGGTTTTTAACGAACTTTTTATTATATTCCTAATCGCGTTCATTACGTGACTTTTTTTCAGATTCATTATATAAACAAAAATTGATTTTCAAGTTTATTTATTTCCGTGTGTGGAAAATATTGAATTATTATTCTTTACTAATTTGCTGTAATATTATTTATTTATTTTTAATAATGCGTGTGCATTAGCGGTAATTTATTCTCGATATCTACAGTTTTTTACAAATTATCAAATGCCCAAATTTAATACATCATTAAAAAATTAACATAAAATTAGCGATACATAAATTTTAACGCTTTTTATATACAAATTACAAAACTTGATAATGCATTAAAATTTTTGAAAAATAAAAAGGCGCACAGCTAATACTGAATTAACTATTAGGCTTTCAACTTTTGAACTATCGATGAAAGCTTCCAAAAATATTAGTAAATTCTCGCAATTTTAATTAAACTGAAGCAAATAAAAAATTTATTATTTACAAATTTTTAGCGAAATCGAGAAAGCTGTGTTTTTTTATAAAAATATATTTTAAATTTCGAGTTTATTAAATTTAAAAGTTATTGCCTCATTTAAAAGTTGTTATAACTTTATCTGCTAAATCTTTTAAGTCTAGAAAAATTTTTAGCGAATTAATCTGAAGAGTAATTTTTAAAAAATTAGGATTATTAACGGTAATTTTGTTTAGCAATGTGGCTAATTAGGGAATGGAATAATGAAAAAATTGGTGGTTAATAACCACAAGTTATTAATTAAGTTGATTCAGTAGTCTATCGAAGATTTTAGTTATTAACCCCAAATAATTAGTACAGATGGCGTGTTGTGTTCAAAACTTTCAGGTTATGCACAAAGCTCTTTAGTTTAACTGTAACAGTTTGATTCTGACTTTAATTATGAATTTCGTTAATTATTACGTTTTATTTTTCAATTTTTTTCTACTACTTACGAAAATATTTATTTCCCAGTTGATATGTCAGTTGTTAATTGCTATCATATATATATATATATAATTATAAAATATTTTACATGTCAAGTTTAAAAAATATGATAAAGTATAATCTGATAAATGGTTTAGTATTTAGTTTTCCAGAGACTATTAAACTAATTTAAGACAAGAAATGTTTTAAATAATTTTGTTTTATGTGTTTTTTGTTTTAATTTTTTTTTCTAAACGCTTCACCTTCTATTCCAACTCCTTTCCTGTTTCTACGATGAACGGTTCATTTGCGTGATAATTAAAGAACAGTTTGGGTGATTACTATCCACACCCTTTTAAAAATTATATTCTTGAATGAAAAAATATTCTTCACGTACTCAAGTGTCGGCCAGAATATATTGATTCGCGAAAGGAGTGTGTTATGCTTAATGCCTATCAAAGCGCATTACATATATATATTTTCATAATACAGGGGAGAAAAGCGATGTCACTTCACTGTCAGAGTACTGGCAGCCAAACATTTTTGATGTCAAAAAACGAGGAGAATCTGTTTTGATTTTCACAAGTGTGTATGACAGGCCATTCTCTATGAATGGTATGATACAAGAAGACAAAGAATCCTTTGCTTGAGTGCACTTTTCCCATTCTCTTTTCTTCTTTATTTTTGTTCCTGTAATATCTTTATATTTTTTTCTTATTATTAAACTTTAACAAAAATTTCTCTCTATTTTCTCTCTCTCTCTCTCTCTCCCTCTCTCCAAATATTAGATATATATATTTGTTAATAAACTCATGACACGTTATAAGATATCTCGAAATTCCTCTTCACTGAGAAAACTTTGGTAAATATATTATAATGTGCAACACTTTTTATTTTACACAAAGTTTATACTGTATACGATATAACATCATATAAGGACAATAAATACACAAATTTTTAACATTTATTTTACATAGTTTTAGAAAAAGTGAGATATAATAAAATCGTCTGAAATTAAAAGTTTTTGATAACGTGTTTAACCAACAACGGGCGTATATATTCAATAAAGTCTAAAAATTAGTTTTCAACGGATAGTTAAAATGAAAATAGAATTTAATTATATTGAAAAAGTTAAATTAAAATAATAAAAAGCGCTATTAAGAGTGGCGAGAGTTCGACTAAAATAGGAATAGAGTAATAGAAAAAGCGAAATCAAGTATTGTTTAACGGCTAGCGATGATACAACAATAAGCGAAAATGTGGTCCACGTTAGAAAAAGAGGCAATAATTACGGCACTTGTCTGTTTGGCACGTATTGTTTGCCAAACTACTATTGTCCAAACGTACCGAATGTGACACATCATTAAAGGCTATTGCAATTTTTATGCTTATTGTGCTACAGTAGTGTTCAGTAAAGTACAGTAGAGTAAAGTATTGCACAAGAATAGTGTGAATGTGTTGCGTGTATGTGTATGTGTATGTTTGTTTGCACACACTTTCTGTCACTTTAATGATTGTCACAATAATTAAACTCTCGCAGTGTTATGTGCAAAACGTTAAATTAAATCTCCCTTTTTTTATTTGATTTAATATTTCATTGTAAATAATTGGACATTGTTTACCATATGTAAGCGCATGCAAATTATGTTTTAGTTTTGGATTATTATCATTACTATTATTTTAATTACAGTGTACTTTTTATTTTCATTCAATTACGACGAATTTTTCTATAATGAATATTATATATGTATTCAACGATTTTACTAATTATACAAATATGTTGCAAAATCTAGTTGTAAGTTAAAATAAATAAAAATTGTTTCGAAACAACACTGCTTGTTCGTAAAAATCATATTCCCTAGAATTAAAATGAATACCAAATGTATGGTAACAGTAATAACACGATAGTTATCAAAATGAACAAACGAAATCTCGCCGAATAAATAAGCGGTGAAAGTATAGTTCAATCACATATTTTTCGTTCATTCGAGTCTACAAATATGTTGAAGTGTGTGCCAAAATAACTGCACATCTGTCTCTGGGAAAAACGCGGAACACACTTACTTCTCTGGGAATGGTAGTAAACGACATTAGCGGCTAAAATTATAGTGACAGAAATTATTGCATTTGTCAATTACTTTTATTATTTGTGATAAAATAATTTAATAATTGCATCGCTCAATGTGTTTGGCTTTTTGCGAAAAACTTAACACTAAATACAAACGATTATAATAGCGATTAGATTTTATTTATGGTTAATAATAGGTGATGAGATTTCGTATTAAATTTATCGAAACAACAGTTTTTTACATTATTTTAGCTATTATTAGTATTTTATGTTTTTTACTGTTTAGAAATTAAAACATGTTTTGCATGAAATACAATTGAAAGGATGGCAAAGTGATTCTTCATACGTTGAAGACTGAATCGAAGACATGTTGCACACATTACCCCACCATAATTTTCGGATTGAACTTGATGACTGTTTATTGATTCTACCAACTAATTTAAAACAAAGAGCGGCTATTTTGATAAGCCGAATCGGCAATTATATTTTCGTAACTTCATGTGCCAACAATATAAGGTTGTTCGCTGTGATAGTTTTGTTATGTTCGGCTGTAGAAAGTCATTTGGTATTTATTAGAACATCAAAGAACAATTCATGGAACGTCAAGGAATAATGTTATGCAGTGGTAAACAGTATATCTACACTATTTTTTCAATGGGAGGGTTAACTTCTATATACGTATATATTTTTTGGTTATTCAGACAAATTTACTGCAGTTTAGTATTTTAAATGCACGATAAAATTAAATAGCGTTTTGAAACGTTTTTGAAAATTTTTAAATACAATTCAATTAGAAACGATGGCAAAAAAGAACTCCAAATAGAAGATTCCATCGCACCCAAACCCATTTAGTTTGGGTGAAAATGGATTATTTATTTTGCCTTATGATATTGTGGATCAACGAGAAATCTTATGCAATAACTTGGAGACGATTTTATGTCACGGACCCGCATCGTGTGTTTTGGATATTTATTATTTTTGTTCTGTTCTGTTATGTTCTGGTTCGTCTCCAGCGTTAGCTTTTAGAATTTAAAGTAGCCATTCAAAGTTTTGTTTAGTATCTTTAAATAGAGTTGGAGAAAATATATATGATTGTTTGGTATTTTTTTAGATTATTTGGGATGATGTATCAATTATTTAGTAGAAAGTTTTAAAAATATAAATATTTGAGTAGATTATTGATTATTTAATATAAATCGTTCTTTACTACTGTAGCTCTATAAACATTTAGTAATTGAATGTATTCAAATTTCAACTTAGAAATAATATGATGAAGTATTTAAATATTAGGATTACTTCTAAAGTTAGTTTTATATGAGTTAATTATTTTTATTTTTGGCTAATCTTATATTATATTGAAAGGCTTATTTTCCAATCTCCATGTTTTATTATTATATTCTGGGGTTAATGAAACTTTACACTAGAACTTGGGTTCAGCGACACTATAAAGCTTATCGATTGTCCTTAACTACAATATGGGATGAGTGTCTCTATGCGTCAAAAATCGCTAGCACTGAATAAACTATCTATAAATTAACGAATAATAAAATAAAGAATAATCGT
>JAQIXJ010002991.1:0-14047 GCA_034700185.1 Phthiracarus laevigatus
CTGTCTGTCCGTCCGTCCGTCCGTACGTATGTTCGCAATCTTATATTAATAAAGGGATTTCGCCTATTTTATATATTTATAAAGGGATTTGGAGTTTCGCCGTCTTGGCTAAAAAGCTAATATATTTGTAACATAAGTTTTCATTAACCTATGAATAAGTGAGCTCTCTATGAATGTGTCGTTCTTGTTTTATAATGTTTTTTGTCCTATAGCAGAAAAATTGTCGCCTAAATCCGAGTAGTTTGACCCCCCCCCTAAATATTTGAAGTCGGAAAGTAACCTCCCCCAGACCGACACACTCTGTGACACCATGACTTTATATATATTTATATAATTAATTTCTTAAAATACAGCAAACATTTGCAAATAAAATTGCGAAATTAATTAGGATTATTTAATAGTTTATTTCATTATAATTATGATATCATTAGAGATGTCTTAATCATCATTAAACGTGAGTAAATATTTAGAATATATCTGGGTATAAGGAGCATATACCAGGAATAGATATAATTTTAAAGAAATAACCCTTATCCGTTATTGTTTACAGTGTAAAAGTGTAAAACTAAACGCTCATGAGGATGGATGCGGGGCGGAATAATCGGCATGAGTCTCTAGTAAACACATTAATTCTAGAGAACAAAATTCACAATTTTGAAATTCTTTGAGATATTGAAATTTTGGTCTTACATTAAGCTACAATAGAATCTGGATTATTAGCCATAATTCTGAAGACTAACTTTGTTAAACTTATTGAGATTGGATACTTGGGTTTAGGATTGGGATTTATGTATTACAGTATGTTTAAAGTTAAAGATAGTTTACAACAAGCAACTTTGCATCCTCCGTACTCTGAGCTTAAGCTCGAGCTCGTGCTCGGTACCAAGCTCGATACGCTGGATCTTTGTTCATCAATTACTATACTGTAATATGCCGGTATAATGTGGCATGTTCTCTTCAATTTTCATTACTCTGTTATTACATATTAAAACAGTGTTAGAAAAGGGACATAGTTTCTACTTTCTAGTTTACAATTTAATAATTAAAGTCAATAACATTTTTTGCAATATATTAGAAAAACAATTCAAGACTCATTCATATTAGACTGTTTAAATGATAGAAATTTCAGGCCCGAGCCCGACAATGGCCCGATAGATTGAAACCGGGCCCGGCCTGAGCCCGACAATTTTGAAAAAATTAAAGCCCGACCCGGCCCGTCCAGACAAAACATAAGCCCGACTTGGCCCGATAAACAAAACTTGTTTTGTTTTAAGTTATAGCTTAATCACATGATAAAAACTTAGCTTTTTATTGTATAACTTGATTTTATTTAGTACTTTTAATATCATTTTTGAATACGGATTAACAAACTTCGTTTACGAAATCAATTTATTAAATAAAAATTTTCTTCCTATTTGACTCAAAGGCCCGACACAGCCCGATAGTTTTACTTTTAGGCCCGAACCCGGCCCGAGGAAAATGTTGGGGGCCCGCGGGGGCCAGACAAATCGGGGCCCGTTTACTAGTCTAATTCATATATAGCTCACTTTTTCATATGTTCATGCATACGAATGTCACAAATATACTAGTTTTAAAGCGGATATGGTAAAATCCCTTAATTACTGCAAGAAAAATATGATATTCCTTTACTAATCTAAGACTGCAAACACCTGGACGGACGGACAGGCGGATGGACAGACAAGCAGTAGACATTGTCAACTCCATAAGCTCGATTTTCTCTATTCAAAGTGAGCTAAAAAATCTCACTTTTCTAGACTAGTACATGTTAAATGGCCTCTAATGAGTTGCATTCCAAAACAATGCGTAATTAGGAAACGAGCTTTACATAGCATTTGAAAGGCCATGTAACATGTTATTGACTAAAAGATTACTTCATGTTTGTATTTAGAGATGTAAGTTTTAGGCGACCTAACCTTAGCCTTAGGCTCAGCCTACAGCCTATGTTTTTTCGTAGGCTTAGGCTACAGCCTATAGCCTAAGCCTACAATATTTAAAGGAGCCTATGCTTAAAGCCTATAACAAAAATAGACGCATTAGCCTCTAGGCTTTTATTTACAGACGTAACTCTTATTAAACTACAAAAAAGTTTAATGAAAAAAGTTATATAATAGAGAAAAGCATAATAATTTTATATTTCAAGTATTGCTCGTCTTTTTGGAATATTCATTTAAAAATTATTTTTTATATCGAGCCTAGAGCTTTAACTAAATGTTATGAAAGAATAGGCTGGCCTAAGCCTAAACCTATAGATATTTTAGAGCCTAAGCCTACAGCCTACAACATGTTATAACCTGTCAGCCTAGAGCCTACCGTGTAACCTTAGGCTCAGCCTAAATTTACATCTCTATTTGTATTAAAGCACATTATAGCAATAAGGAAGATAAATAAATTATATTCCGGCAAAGTAAGCATTAAATTATCTATTTTTATGAAGAAATTTTTTATATTAGTTCCATAGTCCATAGTTGGCAAATAGATGGCAACCAGATAAATTATTTTTCTTACTCAGCAAACTATTATCTTTGAAAAACGAATATTAAAACGCAAATAAGCAAACGCGTCATAGAATTATTTAAAATAATTAAAAAGAGAAAAACAAAAAGAAAACCCAAAACAAAAAACAAAATTTTGACTCAATTAAACACGTGTTATTGTGTTGTTATATTTATGAAAAAAATTTTCCATTACTATGCTTGAAACAGAAACAATTTGCATTTAATTAAAAAAGCGTCAAATTAAGACGAGAAAATAAAATTATAATGGCGATAATATAAAAGATAATTATCTTATAAGAGATAAAATAGACTTTCCACGTGGAAAAAATTTTGTTGTTTTCTGGAAGAAATATAAACAAACAAAAGCGTCTTTCAATTTCTTTTTTTAGTTTTTATTAGTATTATCTTTATTTCCACTTAATTTGCAAGTGTAAACGTTTATTGCCTGTAACATACCCACAATCACGTAGCGTTTTTATTTATCATTTACAAACAACTGATAAGCAAAAAAAAATAGATTCAAATCTGCGTTTATTTTCCATACTTCATTGAGCAATGAGAAAAAGAAATATATAAAAATTTCCATGTAATCAACTGTCGACTCTTCAATTTGATAAATAATTAAATCGAGGTCACACCGCCACTATTTGAGCGAATAAAAAAGCTTAATTATTTATCGCGAAAAATGTATACATATAGGAAAAAAGAGCACAACAACTAGAGAACATTAAAAACAATAATAGTGTGTCAAACCATCCCGAAACCAATTTTTTGAAAATAGAATAGCCCCGAGTGTGCTGTCCCCGAAATAAAAATAAGTTTAGCACGCAGTGTTTGCGCACCAATTGAAAAAAAAGAAAACAAGATTACTTAATAGCACTTTATTCAAAGCCGTTTTGTTTAAGTAGTCATTTATTTTGACGCGAAATTTTTTTCATTAAATATCTGATCTCGGAAACTACAGTATTAGTTTATCAATGGCAATTGATTTTAACTTTGATAACGTGTTAAATAAACTATACGTTTTTTTGGTTAGTTTTTATCAGAGATAATTTACTATTGAAATAGGATCTTGTTTTTTCTTGTTTTAACAAACAGAGCTTAAATCTGAATCATTTTGGTAAACAAAAATAAGTTAAATGCAACGTTTTACGATTACGCGATTTAAGTTAAGCTTATCACTAAAACATGCGCTCATAGATTTTTGCCAACAAGCGTTTTGCTCAGTTTTCTCGGTATTTTCTCGCTTAAAAAACCCTGGATTGCACAGTAACTGATATGGCACTGTGGTAACCAACGTGATTGCGCAAGTGCTCGGTATGGGGCATATAAAGAACGCGTGTGCATTAGCATACCATACTCTTCAGCGACACATTGTGCAGTTGCAGCGCCACTAAAGTAATTTAGTAGTTCTATTTATACGCAACTGAGCTATTTTTAGATTGTATGGAACGTTCAAGTTCAAAGATCAAGTTCATTTCTGTTTCGCAATTAAATAATGGGCCCATAAGTCTAAATTTTCCTGTGGCCAATCCATAGTTTGTTTTAAAAGTTTTGTTCGCTCATTTACACACGTAAATATACAGCTAAAAAGATTTATTTCAACCTTACGTTTATTTGAGTTTACACTAAAAATATAAATTAATAGATATTTATAAAATTTTCTTTTACTTAATACGAAATAATAAAGCGCTTAATAAAACGTTGACAGAAAAAATTGTTTTGTTAGATTTTAATAAAATCGATTTTATTTATTTTTTAATTTCAATTCTCTTATAAACAATACAGAAGTATAATACAGAAAAGTTACTGTTGTTATATACCGAGCAACAAAAAAATAACCTCTAATTTTCTAGGAAGAATTGAAGCGAAAAAACATAGTGAACGAAAGCCAAACAAAATACCTACACAACCGAAATACCAAAGTGCGCGACAAATATAAATAAATAAAACACAAATAGCGAAAGAGAACGATATATCCTAAATAATTCTAGAAACAAAAAACACTAAAAATAAAAGTTTTGAGAAAGAAAGAGTAATGCATTGCAAACATTAAAACATCAACAAAAAAGTTGTCACACAAACACACAAAAAAATGTTTTGAATATTATTCATGTACATAGTTATACATATAAGCATATAAGTACTACAGTATTCACATATACAGTATTAGTAATGTGGTAGTATATGTTATATAAGAGTAAAAACGAGATATAAATATATATATGTTTAAGATTATACAGTCAGTAAATGGCGATAAAAACTAAAAAAAGCAGAAAAAAGCGGTTAAAGTGAATTAGAAGCAAAAATCGGAGAATATAAGCATTATATTGGCGGCGGTGCTGAGCAAGAGTGTGTGCGAAGAAAACAACAAACAAAACATAAAAAAATGCACACACGCAGTGAGATATACACACATGTACGGCATGTACGGCACAACCGCAGCTTACAGTACATATTCGTATCGTAATGATTGCATAGCATAGTTAGATATAGTTAGATGTTGTTTGCCTGCACTATTGAAGTGTGTTATAATGCGCAAAATGCACAAACGTGCTGTGGGCTGTTCCCTTTCGTATCGTCCTTGTCTCTGCTGTTGCGTAATGATGATGTGAAATATGCGCAGTGGCGTATCCTATGCCCCATTCCAGTGGACAATAGTGGCCTATGTTTATCGCAAACATCTACTCGTGGCTAATATACTATGGTTGCGATAGATTTCGTCATTGTTTTGCATGTTTACGCGTTGTACGCGTACAATACGCCTCTGACTCGTGTGGTACAAGTGTAATAAACTCGTTACCTTTGGATTTCCTCGTATAACTGGATGAAAACTTTTTTGCGCTGAAACTGTGCACAATAATAATACTTCGCTTTACAACTATAGCAGTGGATATATTTTTATTATTGCCCAAAAAAAGAGTTTATATTCCAAATTGAATAAGTTTTATAATTACTCGAAACTTTTATTCAGTGTTAAAATAATTAATCACTATTTCCAATGAATGTCATGTCTCTCGCAAGTTGTTAGTGGAGTGAGAATTGCGAAACACAGTCAATATTGGACTTGATATTTAATACATTATATTTCAACGGTAAGCCAATTAGTATTATAATTATTAGTTTTTCGTTTAAATAATCGATTGTAGTAATACTTGATTTCATGTGAATCCTATTTTTCTTCAATGTTTTGTTTTTCATATTGATTAATATTTGTTTCGTATTTATTTTTTCAATTTGCTTAATAGTTTCATTAAAAAAACTTTGATGTTCTATATTTGTAGTTTTATACATAATTTTAACTAATTTTATTCTAATAGCCAAACTATAAATTAAAATATATAGAACAAACGCGTGTGTGTGCAGTAAAGATAGTTACCGTTTCAAAGTGTATGCGTAAAATTAATTTCCTACCTATTAGTTTGCGAATGCATAATTAATTGTAGTATACGTATGTGTGGTGGCATATACAGTATATCGTGTTTTATGCCAATTTTGCCTACCATTTTAATTATTATAGCGATTTAATAGTTTTTTTCGCATTTTATTTTTCGAGAGGTAACCTTTTATTTTTGAAAAAAAGATTATTTGGAACGTTAATAAATAGTTTTATTGATTTTTGGTGACGCTTTATATACAAACGCTTATACAATTCTCCTTACGTTAGTGCGAAATGTATGTTAAAACAACTGTATTGACGAATTAAATATACAGAAAAATAATTTTAAAAATAATTTGACAGCACAAAATGATTTTATGCTGTGTTGTACTCACAGATTTCACAATAATATCATTTACATATCGTTTTAATAAGAGTTATAGATAATAAAATTTAAAAATAATAAAAATAAAAAGATTAGGCTTAATAGCGAATGGAATTTCACGATAGCATAGAAAAAAGTTTTGATACTAAAATAGTTACTCAACGAAACTATTGCTCAATAGATGGCGAAATGTTTTTGTAAGGTTTGTAAATTAAAAGTTTTGTAATTCCGCGAATGTGCGCATTAGGCTCTAACTTTAAACGCATATAATCTTTATAACTGATAAGCTCATAATACTCTAAGCATTTAATGGTTAGTCCTCTTTTACTTGTAAAGTATTTATATCACCTTTTGAAAGCAATCATATTTTAATTGCGTTCATGTATTGGTTTGTTAATGCGTGTCACGCATATTAGCACATTATAATAACACGCTTGAGGGCTAGTTTAAGTCAAACGATTAGTAGCTATTTTTAATAACTTTTTAATTAGCATAATTGAAACAAATAATAATGAATAATAATACACTTTTTTCATTATTTATTGTTTACACAATGAATAATTAAAGCTAAACGTGAGTTATTTTTAAAAATAATTTTTTCTCTTAAACTTCCAGATTAAAGACTGATCTAAAACAAAGCGATTGCATATGAAAGACCGTAACGAAATGCTTAGAAGTGAAAACATGAACAGTGGTAGCAAAATGAACTCTAAACTACTATTCCTGCCGCTGCGAGAGTTACAGGAATACATGAACGGTTTGGAGATGGAGAACGAACGATTGAGGGGCGAACTGTCCACTGTATCGCGCCTAAACTGTATCCTCGAGAACGTTCGCCGAAGCAGTAATAAGGGGTTCACTGCGATGCAGTGTATCGATCGTAACAAGTGTTGCCGTTGCAACGAACACCTGAACGGACACTTACGGCGAATGGCACAGGAGGCTGATATCGAGCTTAGAGTGTGGCAGGAACAGTACGATAAGCTAATCAAGAAGGGATGTGTGGTCGATGATGGCAACAAAGTGAATGGCTATTCCAGATTAGCGGATATGCCGATCAATGCCACCAAACAAGATATCATACAAGTGGATGATGACTCGGTTGGCGAGAAATCGCCGAAACGCTTGAAACAGTATTCAAGTAATGATAGTCGACAACATAAATGTACAAATGGTTGTAAGTTATGCTCAAGAGGTTTTCTGCCTGATGTCACTAATCGTGTTATGGAACCGGCAAACCATACCACTAAAGAATATGGACCACCAATGCTTAAGCACAACAGTAATAGTAATGATAGCAACAACTCATCGCAGTATATATCGATTCCAATCGCTAACGAAGTTATCAGCGATACTGACTCTGACCTGCCATCAGCCACTTCGCCATCATCTTCGAGGTACGACTCGTCACCACCGCTCGTGTTATTCGACTCGACGGACAAGTCGTCGCAGTTGATGTGCGAATGGCCCAACTGTCGCAAACAGTTTACCTCCGAAGACGATCTCGTGCGCCATCGCCGCAATCACATACGAAAGTCGATCTATCACTGCGAGTACTGCAGCGCCAGAATACTGAATAAGGAAGATCTCGATAATCACATGATCACCAATCACTCGAAACCGATTAATGTTGAGTCAGAAAAAGAAGCGAATGGTAGTAGCGGTCAGTCCCACAGCATTCACGACGATAATAGCAGTGTTATCGAGATTAGTAGCGATAAATCGCTTGACCTCACAATTGACAGCGAACTTACGAAAGAAAAGTCAGCCAATGGCGATAAGCCGTTATATTTTCCACACCAGTCACCGATGCACGACCGGCTCGAGTCTGGTAATGGTGCGGTTGACGGTCACGCGCGAAATACCGCTAATTTAAAACCGGAAGATTATAAGCGTACCCGATATAGCGGTATTGGCAGATATCGGTGTCCGTGGCCTGACTGCGGGTATACGCCACACTTCTTAAGGGATTTGAGGAGACACATGCATAAGCACACGGGCGACAAAAAGCATAAATGCGATTATCCGGGCTGTGATTTCGTGTCGGTGTGGAAAACCAGTTTACTGCAGCACCAGAGGAAGAAACATTTCGCCGTAATACCTCAAAATGAATTGTATTCATAGTCCCCAATCAAAATCAATTGATGTTCACAAAAACGAAATTAATTAATTAATTATTTTCCGTCTAAATGTATAAAAATATATTTTATACTGTTGTTATAATTTTTTTTATTTAAATTAAAATTGATTAATTTTTTTGTTGAGATTCTTTTTTTTGGAGCTCGATTATTGTTATTTGGAATGATATGGGTATATATATTATATAATGATTGTTATGAATAATGGGAAGAAAAATAGTCAAATTTATAAATATATATATATAAATGTATATTTTAAACTATGGTTATTATTATAAATATAAAAGTTTTTTGTTTGTTTTTTCGAGAATCAATCTGTAAATAATAATAAGAATAATTAATAATACTTTTTTTTGTTAAAAAGCGATTATTTATATTTATACGCGTTTTTTGTTGTTTGATTCTATAAATTTTAAAAATAAATAATGAAAAAAGTACATACCAGTTGTTTTACTTGATTTTTTTGCGTTAAAAAACTTGTTTCGAGATTTCATTGACAAGAGCTCTAATAGCGGCGTAAGTCTCTCTTCCAGTTGGCTCTATCAGTGTTGGTGGCAATAAGAATCCGTAGTTTCCATCATCTCTTAATTCGATTGTGTACGAGTATTTAATACCCGCTTTGCCATAAGCCCAATCTAACTCGTAAGTATAAATTTTGCTCAATCTATAAAACTAATATAAATAATTTTATAATCATTAATAAATTTTAATTACCATCAGAAGCACCCGATGCTTCGTCTGAAACGAAATATTATAAACAATTGTGTTCTAAAATTAGTTAAGTTTATTATAACTCACAAAGTAATCGTCCAGATCCGCCAACAGTGTATTTAATATTATAAAGCGCTGTCAACGCTCGTGTGGCCATTATTGCTTTATTGTGCTGCAAATTAAATTTTACATCAGTTGTTATGTGGTAAAAATAAACGAATTTTATTACCAAATCTTGACCATTCGGAACTATTTGTTTGGACCAACCCTAAGATGATGAAGAAGTCAGACATTATCAGTAATAAGTTAAATATTATGGCTAATCTGTTGTTTTTTGTTTTACCCATGGATACATAAAATATTGTCCAAACGAGTGAAACGAAACGTAACACTTTATAAGCCTTCTATAGCGCCATATAAAGTTAGACATAACTCTAGTCTCCGGTTCGGAAGCGGCATTTGGACCAGAATATACTTCAGAACAAGGATTACCACTCGTTCCCGTTGTATTCCATTTATAAGCATAATTTCGATTTAGATCCACACCAATACAATACCGATGATTAGTTTTCGACCGATTCTTACGCCACAGCCTATCCTAATAAATAATTTGAATGTCAGCACAACAAATATACATTATTACTGTAAACATAAAATTGCTTTTATTTTATAGTACATTTGTACGAGAGTACTCATATCCGTCCGGATTAACAATCGGCAGTATATAGAAGTCAAACTTATTCAGCAAACGAGTTGTGACGATATGTCTAGCTTTATATTCGGCTATCAATTGCGCGATTACGAAACACGCGGTCGAGCACGCGATCCACTCTCGAGCGTGAATGCAAGCGTCGATCCAAATAATTGGTTTAGATTTTTTGTTGCGATTTCCAATTTTAATCACACGTAAATCACGTTTTTCTGCAGATTTACCGATTGTGATAACTTGCGCTAAATCTGGGTTTTGTTTCGCTAAACTTGCGAGAAAATTGAATATCGAATTAGAAGACTGATAGTCGCTAAAGAATCCGCGACCCATTGATCGCATCATTACGCCCACGTTTTTAATTTGTTTAATTTTTCTATAGGAATTACGAGAGAATTTTAATACGTTTCCGTAAAATGAATATGATTCTTAACTTTTCCACATCGGGTATAATAACACGTGATCGAAGATGCTGTCGACGCAGTTGCGTCTGGAATGAGTCACGATATACGGGTTTAACCATTACAATACATTTGCGATTGAGTTTCGGTTCCACCCAAAAGTCAACCTAACAAACTAACCAAATATCACACTACAAACTTATCGATACCGTTAACGATTTATTAAATTACATTTGTGGACATCAACATTGAGTTTTGCAAATATTTCAGCTGTCTTTGATTGCGTGGCACTAAAAGTAATACCTCTGAGTGACGATTTAAACGGATTTTATTAGATTTTAATCTTTTATTAGTACTATAATGGCAATGCATTGAAACTAAAAGAATAATTATTAAAAAGCATTTGTCGCTCATATTTGTTTGCTTAAATTAACATATGGATTTTTCAAAAAAAAAACATTTAATTCTACTGATTGCGTTTTTATATTACAGTTACATTTATAGTTATATTATAAGAAAATTTTGTGTTTGATTTACAATCATTTGTATAATAAATGTACTGAATATTTCCAAACTTGAGTCGTTATTATTCACATTTCATTTAAAAAGAATCGGAACTTAAGTGCTATGATAGCCAGGGTGTCCCAGACTTCAAGGTGGGGTCAAACTCATTGAATTTAAGCGACAATTTTTGGATTTTGCGGCAAAAAAGTGCCATTTTCATGAAAAAAATTGCTATTTTATGACTTCAGATTTCCAGATGATAGATACTAAAAATATTTATTGCATACAAATACATTATATAATTTCAGAATTATTTAACATGATACTACGTAATTATCATCAGAGTGAAAACAGCGATTACTTGAAATAATGTCTAAAAGTTTACGACTCAATGATCATTTAGATATAAAACAAAGATAAAATAGAAATTAGCTTAAATATTGTTTATTATTAAATTTTGTTTACAACATTTTATTATTTATTGCAAAAAAAATTCACTGAGTTCATTATTCATAATACTTCCATAAATTTAATAATTAAAAATTGGATATAATTTGTTCAAACTTGTTATTAATTGATTAAGGTATTCGTATTATCTTGTTTTATTGGTCAAACTTAACGGAAAATTAAAATTGAAGAAAAATTTATTATATAAAATAAAGATAAGAAGTACTGAAGAAATGACTTTATCTTTATGTTCACCAATATTACCATTTTGAAATGCAATGCGCATAATTAAGTTGTAAATTAATAATATAATTGCTTAAATAAAAAAGTATAAAAGCTTGAAAAATAGTTAATAAATGGACAAAAAGTAGTTTGACTTTGACGCACGTTCAACCAAAAAAATGAATAAATTAATTTATTTAATTGTTATATATTTGTCAACCATTAATCTATTTGGTAAAATAAATTTTTAATTATTTTCTAATTTATTATTTCTATTCATTATTTAATTAAATCCATTTCGATTGTCCGAATTTCTTTAATAAACTATTTTCACTTACTGGACAATTGTTCATATCCTTTTGAATAAAGGATAATATTTCGTGATTGCTCTCAATTACATCATTAGATCCGTGAATATGAATTTTATAGAGATTTTAAACTCATTTTGTTTCGATGAATTATAGTTAAGTTTAAACAAAAAATGAAGTAAGATATTATTTTAGTTTGTGTGATCACTTTAAACTTTGTTTTTGGTGTTAAGCTTATGATATATGAGAATATAATATAAACATTTAGCATTGGAAGTTAAATTCAATAATCTAATATTACAAAAATATGTAACGATCGCATACTTTTTAGAGCTAATTACAGACTATTAATTATTCATTATTTATTTTTAATAGTTTCTGGAGAATTAGATGAAGAATTTCAAATAACTGATTTGGGCGGAACGAATTTAACATTTGGTACCAACTATTTTATTCGAGTGTCGTCTTCCAACTCCTATCTCAGATATGATGGCAACAATAATGGAGAATTAAGCGGTTTGTTATATGTTACTAATGCTAACTTACCAAATACTACAGACGAGTCACTAATAAAGCCGTATATTTTCGTGTTTGAACGGGATGTGAATTATATGGTGAAACTGAAAAACATTCAAACTAATCGCTACATTAGTTATTCGTCATCATATGGATTTGTATTGTCTAACAATAGCGCGTATAACAGCAGTCTTAGAGTAGTGATACACGCATCTACTAATTCAATTAACTTGGCATCCGCTTATGCCACTTCTTTTGTAACTGGAAGTTATAGTATCAGAAGTGGTTTATGGTTTTGGTCAGTTCATACATCTTCCTCAGGCACTTCATTCCAATTTATTGAGGCACCAAATACAACAGACTCAACGCCTCCCGTTATCGGTGATACCAGTTTGACATATGGTAGAAATTATTATATTAGATTATCAACAAATGGCAATTATCTTCGCTATGATGGCAATAATAATGGGGAAGACAGTGGACTAACATATGTGTCTGCAAACAATCGAATAAATAGCACAAGTAATCCCCAAATCAATTCATTTCTATTTGTCATCGAACCAGATGTGAATAATATTATCAAAATCAGAAATGTTCGCACAAATCGTTATATTGTGTACGCGTCATCAAATTTTATTCTGTCGAATATCAACAGCACAAATAATAACGGTTTGAGACATTTTAGACAACCAGCAACTTCTAATTTCACTAACTTGGTATCAGCCAGTGCTTCGTTATATATGGGTCCAACCGCTTCTTTCCGAACGGGTGTCATTTGGCACTATTCAGTGCCGTCCACATCAAGTTCGGCCACTTATTTTGAATTCATTGAAGGTCCCAATTCCACACAAATAACTCCATTTCCAGAACTGGGCGATACTAATTTAACTCATGGTTCTAATTATTTTATAACATACTGGACAACTAATTATTATTACGGTTGGGACGGAAATAGTTTTGGAGACATCAGCGGTCTTAGTTATATTTATCAGAATGATTTAACAAACATCGCAGAAAATGATATGTATAAGTTCGCTATCGAACCAGAAATCAATAATATGGTCAAACTAAGAAATATTCGTACAAATCGATATATCAGTTACTCTCCAACGATCAATGCTTTTATTTTATCGAATAATGCCTCTTATAATAATAGCGTAAGAGTGGTTTTGAATCCAGAAACAAATTATGTTAATTTAGCAAATCCTTCATTAACGTCTTCTCAATATTTATATAATGGTAATACATTTAGTTCTACTTATTTACTCTATTATGTCTCAAGAACAGCAACCACTTATAGTTTTAAATTGATATCATCTTCGGAAACAACACCCACACCATCGATCTCAACCATTACAACACCAGTATCCATACCCACAAACCCAACTCCAATCACATCATCCACAACAACGATCACAACAATTACAACACCAGTATCCATACCAGCAAACTCAACTACAATCTCGCCAATTACAACAACTATTAGTCCAATTTCATCAACTCCTACGCCGAGTCCGCCATTAAATTACGTTTTCCGCGCAGTTATCCGGTCATACGAATATGAAATACCGGATCCAGACTTAGTCGATGAAAAAACAGACACATTAGTTCTAATTCCAAGAACTGTAATCAATAATACGAGTCCTGGAAGTATTACTGAAAAGATTTTATATGACGAAAATATCGAAGAATCTTACAGTTGGTTTTATCGGTCATTAAGTAAACTTAATATTACGGTTATAGACAGAAGTATTAGTTTACCGCCAATTGTGCGCAGAAATATCGCGTTTAAAAATGGCAAACAAAATATTATC
>JAQIXJ010002992.1:0-14042 GCA_034700185.1 Phthiracarus laevigatus
ATAATAAATTAAGAATTTTAATTTTTATTCTTTAAGAATACATTATTAATTATCAGTAAATGTAAAAATATAAATATGTAATTTAAAATATAAACTGTGAACTTTTTTATATTCGTTACATTTACAGGCAATTCATGCCAAATTATTTAAACACAATTACATTGCTCTTATTATATATTTAATTGAACTTTTTTGTTTGATTGTCTAAAGAATTACTTACAAAGTTAACTAAATCAATCAATTGATTTTGCATCTCTAAATGATCATTAATTGATCTTTTTTTACCAAATGGCGAAGTTCCTTGAAAACCACCACCCAATCCACCCAATCCACCAAATGGAGACATTCCACTCGGATTAAGGAGCAAAAATAGCAATGGTATTATTAAAATAGCTCCAACACCAATCAAAATTAATATGGGCAAAAATGTTAACATTGGACTTGCAAGCGATGATCCTTGACGTTGACCGATGCCAGAGTAATCGGCACTGTGACCATTTGTTTGTCCAGTGTGATACTGCCATCCGGTCGTTGATTGTTGCGTTTCTGCTGGTGATGTGTGATGTTGACAATGAATCGTTAATACTAATAGATAAAGTATACTTCCATAACACAACAGTTTTGACATTTTTTCTCTATTAAAATTTTGCACTAACGAGAACTTTTTTTAATGCAAGATAATTTGTCTTATAAAAAATAAATATGATTTGCATTTGATTTTATACTTGAAATTAAAAGGATATCTTATGATATCACTTTTAACGGAACGAAAAAAATAGTGCATCATATTTAATTGTTATATTTTAATCGTTAAATAATTTTTCAAATAATACACAGAAATATGAATTGAAGAAAAAAATAAGACAATCACATTACACTTTACACTCTATTTCACTAAAAGTGTTTTCAGAAATAATCCTTAACATAATCCGGGAATTTTTGTATACAAATATTATATCTACAATTATTTGTATTATGCTTTCTTCTTTGCATAATATAAACCATTTATACAATAGCTAATAAAGATTGTAATCAGATTTGTAAAATATAATATTATAATAAACTGAGAAAGTTTCTTCAAAAATTTTTAATGTTATATTCATTTTTCTTAATTATTGTATAACAATTATAGTGCAATATGTAATTTTCGCAAAATTTTATTATTTATAATAAACATTATTCTGTCTTATATAAATATTGGCACCTATTATAGTTAAATAAATTCAAACGTTTTTTAAAAATATATAACACCTTGTAATAAAACAATAAATAATTAGTATTCATTAAATATTAAGAATTAAGAATAAAGAATTAAGTATCAAAACTTCTTACATAATTTAGTTACATTATCATTGCATGATTGTATTATCGTTAATGATTAAAAATTATTTAAATATTGGCCTAATAAATAAAATTAATAAAGGTGTGATTATTTATCGTGTCTTTGAGATTCGTGAAATTTGAAGATATTTTTAAAGATTAATCTATTGTTAAAGGATAAATATAGCGATGCATAATAGAATACAATTTATGGTAAATAAAAATGGTAATACTAGATATTTAGATTGAATTCTTTAGGTCAACATGTCATTAATATCTTAAGCTCGGATACAATCGGTACAGTGCATCGTGAATACTACTGAGACCCAAATAAAAATCACTTTTTACTAAAATTCTCTGAAAGTGCTGAGATGTGAACTTAATTCAAAGAGATTTCTATATGTTTTCCTCAAAAATATTTATAATTATAATATTTATTACGGTATTTCTAAACATAAATCACTATAATAAAAATGAAAATTTAAATATATAATATAATATATTAAATACTGTAACGAATTAGTGAATAGTTTGCATGCCAATATTAAGTAAAGTAAAAATGCTACGTTGAACGACATTTGAGGTAAAAATAATTGCATGAATTAAATAATATTGCGAAATTAATTGAGATCTTAAAATTAATAATTTATATACAAGTGCTGGAAAGTTTATTTACGGATTTTTTTCTATTTTAGTGCTATACTTTTCACGGGCTTTATCTAAAAAGGCCAAAAGATTTATTATTGAGTTTGTTAAGTGAATGCGTGATCTTTTACGTCGTCCTAAAAAAGGTGTTCCAATATTGCTAATGCCATTGATTCCATTTATGCCATTGATTCCATTTACAGTAAGAGGAATGACACCACCATTTGACATAAGATATGCAAATGGCACTAGAGTTGATCTTTTGTAATAAAATACATTTTATTATGACAATAAATAAAATTATTATCTATTCTATTAAAATAATTACATAATCAAACCAAAAAAACCGGCAATCGTAAGTAATACCAAAAATAGAGCAAAATCCTCGCCAAACATTTTGTGACCTTTTCTTTGATCAAAATGTGTGTCAAAGTGTATTGGTTCGGCATGTATCGCGTGTCCGGACAATATTTGTGGAGGCGGTAGAGGTGGAGGAGGATTCCAAGGACTTATGGCATCCGATTCACTTTGCCAATCAGATTGATCATCATAAACAAGTTCTCCAGTTTGCAGATTACTGCCGCGTCGATCTGCCACGAATTTTTTCGTCACTAAGCTGTTAGGCAGTGGCCGATAGTATTTCGTGTGACTACTAATCAACTGATAGGTCGCAAACATGATTAGAATTAATAACAGTATAGATTTACAAGTTTCCATTTTTTCAAACTTGATAGTCATTAAGTTGAATGAAACTTATTTGTGGCATAAAACATCACTAAAAAAATAATTCAAGCCTAATAAACAATATTTTAACCATTTTTATCATGTTTTAATAAAATGTGTTTGGATCGTGGGTGCCATCGCTTATATATCACTCGTAAAATTCCTCCACCCGTGCCTTCTTTTATGTAATAAAATTAAAAATAGTTATTTAGAATAACTTAATGCGTAAAACTTATATTGTATGTGATAATATTTTTTGTCGGAAATTAAAAAGAAATTCAACGGAATGTGACATACGTTCCGTTAAAGAAATAAGTTAAGGTCAAGTTTTCGCATTTTTTATTCACACAGATCACAATAATATAATAAGGTTGTAATCTCGACTTATAATAATGCCGTCTCACTCTATTGTACAGCATATTAATGCCTATTAGACTATAGTGATATTACAAGCCAAACAAATAAAAAAATTATAGAATAGTGGGTCTGAGTCGTGAAAAGAATTGGTGACGAACAGGCTTAGCCTTATTTAAATATTTATTTATTTGTACAGAATAATAATGATATGCTAATAGTTTTTTTTCTAACAGTTAAAATACATAACATGACTCTTTATCCAAATATTATGACAATTTTATAGATCACTTATAAAACAAATAACTATAAAATATCAAACTTAAATATTTATTCTAAAATGATTTAATAATTAAATATAGATTTTTCGCGATGCTTTAAAAAATTAGTTTGATGTTCATTAGTATCAATTTCGTTAAAATAGTCGATAGATTTTAGTAAAATATCATAAATATTAATCACAATGTTTTCGATGTCCTTTTTCGAGTTAGTGATTGCACTTTTATGAACCATTCTTTTGTGGCGTCGATCCATACGTCGATTCGGCACACGGAAAAAATTAATTAATGGTTTAAATATGAAACCAAGCGGTAGAGTCCAGTACGCAACTTCTAACGTGTGAAGTATTGTGACAATAAGTGACGGATCCGTCAAAAAGTCCATAAAGCCTCGTGATTGCACTATTTCGCTGTTCATATTGATTTTTGCTAAATCATTAGCTAATTTCATAATTTTTGAACCTGACATATTCAACTATAATGAACTTTGTCCTTAATTTTTGAGCGATTGTCTTAATCCGTAAACGAATTTATAATGAACCAATAGTTGCAAATAGCGAAACACTTTAATTTTCATTAAATTAATGAAATAATGGAAACTTTAAAACTCAAAATTCCATTATTGAATTAAAATATGTGGTTGAATTTGATCGATGCTTCCAATAAAATCAAAATATAGTTTTTATAAATCATGCTTGAAAGTTTTTAGTCAATACAATAGAATTTTTATGCCTTTAAAAAAATGAATGTAAAATAGGTTTTAAATACTTAAATTGAAATAAATTGATAATGAATTGTTCGTTAACTTACAGTTTCAGTCACAATAATTAAACATTTGAAAACTCATAAGAAATGTGTCACCAATAATAATATTCCCTTAAAAATTCTAATATTTATTTATAAGAAACAGAAAAAAGCAAGCTGTGAAAATCTAAAACATAATACTTTCAGAAACAACACAAACTTATAAATTTAAGTTTTCGTATAGATATGGAGCAGTTCACTTAAAGTACAAAAATACTATATTGTGAGCATAAGGATACGTGATGTGCTTTTGGCGATAATGTTTAAAAATAGCTTCCGTTATCGTTGCTTAGGTTATATCATTTGAATAACCAGTTATGAGTGCAAGAATTACTGCCCCAAAATAGTATGCGGAGAACATTTTTTCTTTAGGCCAAAGTGTCAGAAATAATTAAAACGCAATGCTTGAGGGCTTATTTAATTAATAGTATTATGAGAATCATATTGGTATTTAATACCGACGTATATTTGAAAAATATTGATTGATTGACCGAAAGTTCTCAAAAATAAGATAAATACAAGTAATGTGAAATTTTTGAAGGGCTTATATTTGATGTACCGTATATTAAATGACACGTGAATGAAATTTTTTGTTAAATTTATATTAATAACTTTTCAATATTATACGTATATAAATAGCGAATTTAAATAAAATTAAAAATAAGTTATATAAGAAATATTTATAGGACTTAAAGATTTATTTTATATGAAATGATTTTAACTTAAAGATATCATAAAATTAAATCCAAAAAAATGAAATTAATAACAAATTAATGAGCATAGTTATCATATTTATCAAATGCTTTGCTTAAATTGATGATAAAGAGCTTTATTTCTTTGTCATCAAATAAATTTTCAGCGTCCAGATTAGAAATATTGTCAAAACTTTGATCTCTTTTTCTACGCTTTCCAGAACTTCCAACGGGAAAGAATAGCTGTGGCAAATAAAATTTTAAATTTAATTAAATTTATCGATGAAACAGATTATTAAAAACTGATTTTTGTGTCAAAAATATTTACTTGAATTAGATATAACGCAATAGGAATTAGTGGCATAATTAGTGACGCTAATCCTAATAATCCAATAGTTGGCAAAGCAATCAAAGCTAACAAATAAATCATTTAACATGCTAAATACTTAAGCTAATTAAAATTTTAATTCATTTAAAATCTATTCATCTCACCAATTATGATCAAAGGATCGATATAAAAAGGAAATATTGAAAGACGTTCACCACCAAACGAGCCATGACCACCGCTGTGATGATATCCGCCGTGATGGTGATGGTGCTGAATCATACCAAACGAGATAAACAATTAAGCGCTATAAACTATACTGTATTTTAATTCGCTTAAAATTATTTAAAGCATGTAGAGAATTACAGAGAATTATAAACATATAATGGTAATGTTTATTTTATGGATATTTAATTATAGTTAATGCATTTTTATCATTTAGAATTTTTTTAGATTAAATGATTCAGTGTATTTTCAATTTTTAGATTATATTAGGGTAATAATTATGAAAAAATTATAAATAAAACATACGGTAAATTTAAAATCTACCTTCAGTTTATTTAGTTGCTTGAGTTTTGGCAAGCAGTTACAGCTTATTGATTTTTTAGTACAAAACTTAAATACTATTAAATCCCAAACTTTGGTTTCCTCTCACGAGTCGGTCATATAAAGTTCACTAATATTGCTACCCATTACCAACTTAGGCTATTTATTATGATTTTCATTAAGAAAATTACATACTATATATGTTAACATTTGCCAACATTTACACAAACTATATGCGAATGTCAAAAACTATGTGTTATAGTTTTATTCTAACTTATTATTAGTATTATTTTTATCACACAATTAATTGATAGTAATGGTAAGAAATTACTTACAGAAATAGGATGCGAAAGCATTTGGTGAGAAATTTGGGAATCGTGTTGTTGATGATCAGACGGTAGATGATTATACGGCGGCGCATCATTTGGAAGTTCGAGATTCATATTTTCAAGCTGTCCAGCATTAATTAAATACCAATTTAAATTAAGTGTGAGACAGATTGCAATTACCAGCACTCTATCACTTTGCTTTAATGGTGGCATTTTCGGATATATTAATGCGATATAAGACTGTTTTTGATTAAATACTTAAGAGAAATACTTGATGCATAAATTTAATTAAATTAATGAAATACATTGTTTAAAGCAGACTATTGTTTCGCAGTCTGTGGGTCAGTGTTGACAAAAAATTTGAAAGACATTTAGATGCCATTAACTCTAGTGACACGGTTTATACAAATAGCATTTATGCTCACAGTACGGATTTTTAAGTCTAATAATTTACTTCTTTTAACGTTAAATACAAATGTTTTGCCTTTTAAATTTTTTAAATCTTGAACAGAAATAATTGAATAATAACATAAATAATGCTGAACTTTATTTTTTAATTTTTTTATATAAATTATTTAACAATCCTTTTTTAAATAGATTGATTTTAAAAATTTAGTATTCAATATGAATTTTATTAAACATTTATCCGGCTTGTTGTGAAAGAGTTGAGGCAGCGTTTCCAGACAAAGCTGCTGTAATAGGAAGTAAGATTCCTGTAAAGAAAATATTTAGTCAATATTTTGGATCATTTCTCGCTTAATAAACGGTACCTAAATTACGCAATATTTGAAGCAGAAAAATTATACTTTTAAGCACAACTGGAATAAGAACAATGCCTAATAAAAGAGGTGCTCCGAGAAGGAATATTAATGGAATAAACCAACTAAACCAATCAACTCTTTTGTTGATTAGATATATAGGTCTTTGATGGTGATGACCATATCCATGGTGGTGGCCATGACTTACGCCATAACTAGGCCATGGACTATGTCCGTGCCAGCCTCCAGCCCCACCAACTCCCCCAACTCCGCCAACTCCTCCTAATCCTCCTAATCCTCCAAAGCCACCCAATCCACCAATGCCTCCAACGCCGCCAATGCCACCGAAATTGTTGATTCCAATAGGATATCCTCCTTGTACTCCATTTATTCCTCCTGGTAAACCAGCTACAGGTACGGCTGTAAATATATAATATTGCACTCAATACTCTGCATTATATAATTAATTTATATCAAAATGAAATAGTAATTAATTGCTCGGGCAATAATGGTCTAAATTAAAATTTTTCAGGATTGATTTTGCTTGAATTAAAAAAAATTGTTTATTATTGAATGATGTAAATGTAAATAAAAATTTTAAATGAATTATACAAAAAGTGATATGTTTAAAAAGAATAAAATTATAGTATTTGTTTAAATTTTTTGTTCATAATTGAGGCAAGTTTATTGCAATCCAACACAAAGTTTATTTACTTACAATTACTTGGAATTGCAGTGATTTGAATTGTATTTGGCATTGATTCATATCTAAAAAATAAAATTCCAAATATTAATCATAATTATTTCTTTAGATATACAATTAATTTAGTGGTGGGAATAAAAGAAAAATTTGAATTAGTTTCGCCATAATTCCTAATTTTTAGTAAAGCTGTTCTTTCAGATACAACTTTTGGAACCCGAGACACTGTTTTAAAGTTTTTATATTTATATAATAGCTATTAAAAGTAACTGTCACAGTTTAATGTGGGCACCGTCAGACTACTGCCATTTCTGTTCCCATGCACTGAACATACACATTTCATATATGTTTTCACGCTATGTACATACACGAGAATATGATGTAACTCCAACTAAAGGATGAGAGTACAAGAGCACTCTGGAATCGAACCTATAACTAGGATCCGGATAAATGCATACTTGCATATAAGTGCATTAGAATGCATAAAAGTTGAGTTTTCCGCTTTGCATGCATATATTGAAGATTTCGAAAATAGATGCATATTTTAATAATTTCAAGATATAAATTTAAATAATTAGAAGTATTTTTATTGCTCAGTTGAGTTTAATTTGGTGCAATAAAATCAGAACAAACATAAACTTGTAACTTTGCATTTGAGAAAGAAAATTTGTTAGAATTGTTTAACTTTATCACTAGTGAATTTAAAATAAAATGCCTTAAAACTAATGAAACAAGTTTTTTGCCAAAAATACAAGTAAAAGCTTTAAATTCATCATATCTTCTTCATTTTGGATGCATATTTGGAATTAAAAAGAAACCATTTAGCTTCAAAATTATTAAAATGACATATTTTCCAACTACAGTATAAGCTATAGTTTAAACTTTAGTAAAATTTTTAACTAGTTTTTAATGCATATAATCGTACATTTAATAGATATTTTCAGTGCATAAATGCATGCATATTTATTCAGTTTTTACGTGCATATTATCCGGATGTTGCCTATAATACAGATTAAAGTTGGTGAAAGTTTTACACGTTAACGCACTACACAACAGAGAGTGTTTTGAAACCAGAGACACCGTCAAGTTAAAAATTCCAACCGAAACTAATTGTGTATTATCCGAACCGCTACTAATTCCGAAAACCTGAACGACGATATCAAAAATATTAATCCATAGAAACCGAAAAACCAAAAATATAATTAATGCTTGGAAAACAAATATTAAAATGCTAATAATATCAATTTAAATTTGCTATTTCTAATGAATTATTGCATTTAAAGTTTTGTATGTTTAATGTATAACATTGTTTATTACGTAAAAAACTATTTGGAAGTCTATTAGGCAACTAAAAATATGGTCGAACAGCACTGGTAAACCAAACGGTTTAACCTACCCATAAACAACTTTAATTTTTAGCGCGCATTTAATTTTAAACAAAATTAATATGAAATAAAAAAATAATTTATTTGAGTTACAAAATTTAGAAGTGCTCTTATCATCAGTTAATTCGTTTTTTCTTGATATGGGTACAACTCTATGAGCTGTTTAATAATAAAAACAAGAACTACACATTTATAGAGAGCTCACTTTTTATAGTTTTATCTAAGCTAATAAGTTATATAAAAAATACTTTAATATTAATCTAATGTTTTCCAAAATGTCAAAATTAACGAAAATAAAATACATGTTAAATTCAATGGTCGATCTAGTGGGGACACCGCCACAGTCAGATGGACAGACAGACATGGTCAATCCATGAGTATGCTCTCTTTTCAAGAAAGTAAGCTAAAAATTGTTTTAAAAAGAAAAGTATATGGAAAATAATAAACTAATAAAGGTTTCAAAAACATATGTTTAAAATAATATTTGACCACATGGGCATCAAAATCATAATTTGTTTAAATTATTTATATCAACAATATTTTATATTTTTTATCTTATCACAGAAATTGATACTTTTAAATTACAATTAATCAATAAGCATTAAATTAGACAAAAATCTTTCCTTCTATCTAATTATACAGTAATACCCAACTAATTATTAAAGCTTCTCTCACATTTTAAACCTACAAATGTGTAATCTTATAACAGGAATGTATATTAGATTAATTTTGATTTTTAGATAATAATGAGAATAACGAAAGTTAATTTAGAAAATATTCAAACTAATTAAAAATCATATTTTAAACTTAAAACTTTTTAAACTTGGTTTACACAGTTTATGGAAAACTATGTATCTTTTTCTATTAAAATACTTATAAATTATTCGCATTATAAGTTATAATGCGTAAACATATTTAGCACTTACTGCTCATTATTATTAGGCTCACTGAAAAATGGTTCATTATTGGATTTGCCTTCGCGTGAATTGATACTACTGAGGCGATGATTCTTCCAAAATTCTGATACTGTCGTTTTTTGAGGTTTATTTTGTTTTGATTGCTTTGATGTTGATTCTGCATCACCATTTGTATTTGATAATAGCATTATTAAAACAAATGAACAATGAAAAGCTATCATCGTTTTATCAACTAGTAATCCTGTATCACTTTAATCAATTAAAATGCAAAATATGAACAAACTTTTTAAATATTTAATTCTATTTACTTTCTTAAGGAATCATAACTAATTTTTAATAGTAATTTATATTTTTAAAACTTATTAATTAAAACGAATCATTTTTACGAAATCAAAGACCAAAATCACGAAGAATGTGGACAAAATGATTTGATCTTCTAAGCTATTTCTTTATATACGAAGATAACCATCAAAAAACAAACGGAAACAATTTGGGAAAATTTAATTTGAAAAAAATACGTTAATTACAATGTGTTCTCTTGTTTGATACTAATGTGTTAAAAACTTCAAAATTATTGAAGGATAAAAGAGTAGAATAAATTCTTATTGATCTTTTATCCAATCACACCAAACATGTATACTACACAGCATATTCTTAACAGTTATACGATCCCAAACTAATTATTACTTGAGCAATCAGGTATACCGAACTTTATTGATTATTTTTCCTAATTTTTTTTTACTTAAACAATTTTAATTTTTTTAATTCACCAAAACTTTTTAAACAATCGTCATGTTTTTATTGTGCAGAAGAAATTTTTTATACTTCGCAACGATTTCGCAACAAAATTAACAAATACAGATAATGTCTATTCTAAAAAAGAAATAACAAGTAAATAAAAAATGTTATTATATTTTTTTTTAATCTAAACTTTAAAATTATTTATAATAAATACTTTTTTAAATTAATTCATTGAAGCTTAAAAATCTTTTAAAATTATATGAGGTTATATTTATAAAATTATTTTTAATAATTTCTTATCGAATCTACAGTAATGTATTTTTAAACAAGTAAGTTTTTCAAAAAGACAACAGTTAGTCGTTAATATGGATTTGTATTTTCTTATTAATTATTTTCTTATTAAACAAATATGCAATGAAAAGCTATTTGCAGCCATTTTTTTAAAACTAACTTACATATTAGTATATGGAAATATACAAGTATATAGAAAATTAGTTTGATATAATATTAACCTTTTTACATTATTTTATTTTTTTAAAATGATCGCAAAATAGGTTGCTTAAATCAATTGACTATGAATGCATATTTTGAAAGCAAAAGAGAAACTTATCAATTTTAAATGGTAGTTTTAATTTCAATCTTTTGTCAGAGATAAACCTGTTTCTTAAAATAGAAATTTTGTAACCTTTAGATTTAAAGAGTTAAACTAGATTGTGTTGAACTCTAATATAGAAATAACAGTATAAAATATTTTTAGCAATCAAATTAAAACTTTAACGAAAGTAGGGTTTATTTTTATAGATGTTTTAGTTACAAAAATTGAATTCAAACTTTATATGATGCATATGCATAATGTTATTAATTTATGAGCTTTTTATAAAGAAATTTTATAAAAAAGAAAATTCAAAAAATGAAAGAATGTTTAATTGCATTTCCTTTATACACAATGCACGTGTTATATGTAAATAGTAATATATCGTGAACTCATGATAGGTTCAAGTTCAGTATCTATACATTGATTGCATAAAAATCAACTATAGTTCAATAAAGTTCATGACTAACTTTTATTTTCCGAATAATCTATTGTTTCTTTACACCACATTAAAAATTTTTTTAAAAAATTTCGTTTGTTTCCACTCCATTTGTTTGTTGTGGGAAAAATAAGCTAAACTTTTAAGCTAAACGTAATTGTTTTTTATTGGATAATAATGTTTAAATAAATTAAAAAACTTGTGTAATATATCTATCAAATTTTGGCATAAGACCTATCATTTTAACATTACAGCATCACTAATGTAGAAAATCGGTTCAAATGAAATCAGAATCGATAAAAAATTAAACACGAGGTTTATTTTTCACAAGATTAGTTAGATTGCTGGGAAAAAGAAACAACGGTAAAACTCTGGGAAAACAAACGATATTTGGGAAAATGAATCAATTAATCAAATAATTTATTTCCAACTTATTTGATAAATTTTCTTTAAAGGCGAAAAAAAGGTTAAAATCTCTCCATTTAAAATATTGGAAGAATAAATGGTGCCAAAAGTAAAAAAAATGTTTATACAGCACAACTGTTTTTTAACTGATTTATATGGGGTCTCATTATAGTTATCATATGTTCAAATAGAATGAAATTTTTTATTAAAAAAGGAAATAAATAAAGTTATATATATAACTTGTATTCAATTGAATCTCTAAGAATTATATAAAGTTTTGAAAATAAATAGAATATTAAAGAGTTATCTTTTAGCTTCAAAAATTTATTTCTTCTAACATAATGATAGGAATAAGCTCAAAGGAGAGCTCAGCTTTCGTTTAAAAGCTTCTGCTATCGATTTCATGGGTTTAGATTGAGCTGCTGTTTAAATATAAGTGCGTCAGTTTACATACTTTGAGCTTTAAGTTCAATTTAAAGCTTATTTTGTTGAAATAATAAGTTGTGTTATATTATTAATCTTAATAATAAACAATGCCAGCTTCATATTGATTTGGTATTGATTTAGTTTCATTAAAACAGGAATTTAGAATGTACAGTATACTATAAACTAAGGTATAGTGTAAAGTATAAATAAAAATCTTTTACAAAATAATAGACATAATTCATTACCGTTGACATAAACTTATGTACAATGTTTTAACTGCTGTTGTATTAGTTCTATTGAATGAAATCGATTTGATTAACACACGAAAATTAAATAGTGTTTGAAACTCTATATCTACTTATCTTAGAGCTAAGGGATCGTAAAAAATGAGCCCAATATAAGCTCAAGCCAACCCAACTCTTAATATAAGCTTTTTCCCATCATTAGTTTGACAGTTCTGTATTGACTCTTCAGATTTTTAAGTGTGAAACTATTTGACCCCATATTGCCTGAAATTTAGTGCAATTTTTCATATTTTTCTAAAGCAGAAGAAAATTCTTCAACCAATGTTATGACAGTTGATGCTAAAAAAGGTTTTACTCCAGGAAGATGTCTTCGTTTCCTGCCACCAAATGTTGTCGCAGCTGTTGTGGTCGTCATTGTTTGCTGCATTGTCTTTGTATAATCATTTAAAATTATAACAGTGATTTCAAACATATAAAAGGACTAATATGAATACCTGTTGCATCATTGCCAATAATTGCAATAAATTAGTAAAAAAAGCTGCATAAAAGTAATTGTGTTATATTAATATAAAGTATTTAAAATTATGTAAATATAAAGAATGCATTAAATCTATCTATTGCTTATTTTAAACTTCAATTTACTTATCAGCAATGGTAACAGAAGAAGAGCTCCAAAAAGAAATGGTAGCAGTGCTAATAATAATAAAGGCCATATATAATTGAATTTGTCATCCTTTTGGTGATAATGAGCGGGTGGAGAATGGTATATCACTTTAAAACCAATTTTTAATTTAATCATGGTTTATACATATATTTATTATTTAATAGTTACCTGGTTGTGGTATTACTGTAGGCCAATGAGCAGAATGTCCTGAATCTAATATTAAAGGTTTTTTAAAATAGGTATGAATGTAATGCGTATCGATAAAATTTTTATGCTTTATAATTAAGTATATCATCGAAATCTAACTATTCGTTAAAATAAAAGATTTTTAGAATATAAATTTTCAAATTATTGATAAAATTTATAGTTTAAATTTACTAAGTTTTTGGGGTTTTAGTAGATAATTATTTAAATTTAGTGTTATTTATATACCAACTTTTTAAATGATATTTTATTCCTATTTAAATCTATTCTTAAAAATTGAAATTTTTTTACTTCCTATTCCAAATCTAATCTTTTATTTATAATAAATTCTTTTCCTAGATTTTTAAATATAATTTCAACTCTATCATTATTCTATTCTTCCTTTAAATTTTTACACATTTCTATCCTCTTTCTATACTAAGAATACCATACTACACTATAACAAATAATTATCTATACATATACTTAAAATTATATTTCTATTCTATTCTTATTCTATTCCTTCATAAATTCTACAGATTTTATTCATAATCTATTATTTTATAAAAAA
>JAQIXJ010002993.1:0-14039 GCA_034700185.1 Phthiracarus laevigatus
TTTTTTGGTAATTTTTGCCTTATTTTTCCAATTTTTATCTATTTATTGCCTGTTTTTCACAATTTTTCAAAATTTTTAACCATTTTTATGTCAATTTTTGCCTATTTTTGCCTATTTTTTGGTCATATCAACATGGAAATCCTTTTATTGGAATAAAATATCGATTAAAATCCCTTAATTAGAATAAGAAATTGGATAAATCCCTTAATTAGAATAAGAAACTGGTAAAATCCCTTTATTGAAGTAAAGATTAAAATTCCTTTATTTTAATTAGAAACTGGTAACATCCCTTTATTAGAATGAGAAAATAGTAAAATCCCTTTATAAGGGTAAAGATCAAAATCCCTTTATTAGAATAAGAGTGCGGACGGACAGAAGGATAGACGGACAGTCAAATCCATATATCTGTCTAAAAAGTCAGATAAAAAATTTTCTCCCATAGAGAGGCCATTTTGAGATTTCTTGGGGAAGTAACCCCCTCCAGACCCTCTTTAAGACATCTTCAGTATATCTGAAAGCTGAAACCCTTGTCATATTAATCATTCGGTTCAATCAGATAAAAACATTTATGTGTGGTTTCAAAATCTGTATGTATGTATGTCTGACTTTTGACAGTTTGGCGTGTGATAAAATGGTTATTGTTTTGTACCATTTTCACTGATCTTTACTGTGGACATACATATCTTCAGAAAGATTATTATGAGTATAGCATTATAACTCTTTGTTATAAGTTTAAAACGCCGCATACAGACGAAAATTTTAAATTTTGAAAATTACGTCGTTTTTGCATTATTCTGCATCCTTTTCCATCAATCGTAATATAAACATCAAATTTTTATTTTGATGTGCGCAAACCTCAATATTTCTATATATAATTTGCTATATAATTTCGATTATAATTAGATAAAAACTTACGTAAAAATGAAATGTGATACACTAAAAAAATTTTATAACATATGTGGCAATTGAATGTTTCATCTTATCATTTTAAATATTTTAGTATAGTAGTAAAAGTCAAAAATGGCGCTTAACTCAGTGTCAATAATGAAATTGTATGCACCATTATTAATTCAAATTACGTTTTGCGTTATACAATGTAAAGATATATTTAATAATCATAATAGACATCATCACTGGTGCGGTAATAGAGGAAGTTATAAATTAAAATCGATTTCTGAACCAATAACTCGTCAACTTCGGGACAAAGCTATATTAGAAATAGCAGTGTTTTATGACGACTCGTTTCACCGCAAATTTCATGCCAACTTAAATGATTTTTTACGGACATTGTTCATGCAAACACAGGTGATATTTGATTTCGTATCTTTGGTGCCCAAAATACAGTTAATTGTAAAAATGGTTACACATGTTAGCCTAAATGAAGTTAGTTATCACATTAAAACGGAACCAATGGCACAATATCTGAAAAAATTCTGTGTTTGGCAAAATACAACTTATCCTTATTCAAAGAGAAAACACATGTACGACATCGCAATTTTGTTAACTTCAAGTCTTTTGCGTATGTTAATTAAAATTATTGTATTAAATAGATTAATTTTACGCAAAAGAAAGCATATAACGCAAAATATCACTCAAAGCCAATTAGTAATACATTAATATTTTCGTAAAATATGTAGTAGGATTAAATAATACGATGGAAGAGGGAAATGCGTTTTATTCAGGCGCGTGTAACCCATCACACGAAAACTGTTTGATCGCACGTGTCGAGGGATTCCATTCGGCGTTCACATTGGCCCACGAAATTGGACATATGCTCGGAGCTGGGCATGACGATGCATACGATGTTCCCTGCAATGATGGAATTATGGGTGATTATGCGGCAAATCAATTTGTTTGGTCAAATTGTTCCAACATTGTCATATTTACATTTCTTCAATCTGAAAATCCCAGCGATTATTCGTCGGACTGTTTATTTAATTTACCAGAAAAATATATTTGGGATTTTAAAGGCAAAGATGTTTTCGTACCTGGCATTAAATATGACTACAATAAACAGTGCCAGATATTGTACGGACCAAAATACGTACGCGATAACATGGATTTTGGTAGATTGTATGCCGGCGACCTTTATTTGGAAATGTTATGCCAGAGAATAACATGTGGCTACGGAATAATTATGATAAGCCCTATGTTGCAGGGTGTTTTATTGGAAGGTACGGAATGCGTGGCAGATACTTTTACAGGGGAATGTATTCTTGGAGTTTGTGAAAAATCAGACAAATATGTTTAAATTTAATAACCTGAAAATGTATAATAAGAAGTAATGCACGAATTTCCCCGCTCAAGAAAGAGCTCGGGTTATTGTGAATGCTTAACTTATACGTTTAAAAAGCGCTCGAGCGCTAAGCGTAAACTGCTATTTTATTTGAAAATTCCAAATCAAAACTTTAAATAAAATTAATATAATTTCCTATATAAACTCAACAGTCGAAAATAATATAAAGTGTATTTTTATCGAATTTATTGCTTTGCTAATATTAAAATTCGTGTGATATGAATTTTTAATTAAAGCTATTTAAAAATTAAAAAAGAAAGGCACTTTTCTCTTATGTTAAGAAGATTTATATGAAACAATATATAAGTTTTAAAACCAAGATAACAAAGTGCCAAAACCCAAAGAGAGAGAGGGAGAACTTCATTTAAATTATATAATATATGATTAAAACTTTCATTAATTTATTTCACATAAAAATAAATTGTTCATTTGAATTTTATTTATCATAATAAAAGTATAATATACATCCATAATGTTCAACATTACGGAATTTAATAATAGTATAGTTTAATTGTATTCAATAATAAAATTATCATTTTGCAATTACATACTTAGTTGGCATAAAAATCAAGATAAATTTTAATACATTCAAAGATTATAATGGATATGTGGTGTGACAAACGTCGTCATTTGTTGTGTTGTGGACAAGAATATGAACTCTTGGTTGCTTTAGTTAATTGTTTTTGAATGTTAAAAGTAATGAATGTTTAAATAAATGAACTTATATTAAATATATTATTAATTTTTGAAGTCAAAATAATAATTAAATTAAATTTAATAAAACAAATTTTTTATGAATGGCAAACTAAGTTAGTAATACAAAAACTAATAAGTCAAGGATAACTTTAAAATTATATAAATTCAGTGCATAATTAAATTTCGATACTTTGGTCTGAATGAATTCTTTGCAGGTTTGAATGAATTCTTTGCACGGCTATTCCAGCAAAAAATATCATTAGAAAGAACACGTTGAAAGAATACAGAACTATGAAATTGATTCTATGTTCGATAACATGACCTAAAGAGGTTAAAACAACGCCAACAATCGATAAAATTATGCCGATAAATGGCAGAACGATTCCAATTATTTTAAGCCACTTTGTAATAAACTCTTTATTATCACCGACCAAAAAACATATTGGAAAATAACTCGAACAAATAACAATAGCGGTGGTTCTATGAAATGCTGCCCATCCAGTTTTTGATTTTCCTACGTGACTCAATATCGCAATTGAAACAATATAGTTCCCCAAAAATGCGTTAATAAATAGATAGCCGTAAAGCCTTTTATTCATCCTAGAAATAGAGATATATTAAATAAATTATTTTAAAACAATATATTGTATCAAATTCATGTATAATCATTTTGATTAGCTCTATTAGATTTAAGTTGTTCGTTAAAGGATTCGTTTTTATTAAATAAGGACAGTATAAAAATATTTGATCGTAGTGCTATTTAAACAAATTTTTGTGTTTACGCATTCGCAATTCAGAGGATGTAAAAACGTATTTTCTGTCTTATCTTCAAAATTTTAATTATACTTCTAATAAATGTATTTTTAGACTGTTTTCTTACATTAAGGGTTTTTTTGAAAATTCGATTAAAAGATGTTGAAAGAATCTTTATAAAAAAAATCTAAAATATTTTGATATGAGCCTATTTTACATTCGTCTGCAAGTGTTGAAAATATTTTATTGTTCACTATACTGGAGAGCTTAACACAGATTAACACTTCAGAAGTATTACCAAAAAACTTTCTATTAAGGTATTCTGGGATAAAAATATTTCCCTGCCTTCCACAGTGCTTTGCGCATCACATTTTCTGCGCTACATCCCTAGCATAAACTCTTCGTGAAATACAGAAAATGTTAACGCATTGGCAAATATCTCATAGAAAAGCAATGCCATCCATTTAAGCTATTATGGGGCTATTAATTGCCCCATACTGACTTTAGGGTTATTATAACTTTCCATTTTATAGATTGTGAACAGAAAAATTACTAACATATAGAGGAAATATTAATTTAGGCATTCCAAAACCCTCAAAATTATTACAGTTACGGTGAAAAGTTATTAGCGCGCAAAGTGCTGTTGGGGTCGTTTTTAACCAGAAAATCCTTTAAAGTGTTAATACATATTTTTATTATAATGTTTTTAAAACTATTTTTTAAAACTAAAAAAAGCAAAGTTTAAAATATCTTAAAAATGATCTAGAAATTTAACATTTCAACATAACGATAATGACATAATTAACAATATTAATGATCAATTAATTTGTGAACGTGTTATGTTTTAATTTATGAATTGAATCTTATGTTAGAACAAAGGGATCCAATTATCAATCATTGCTCGTTTAATTGTTATCAATTTGCACAAATTTTTTATTTCTTCATTTTTATCTTGAATTATATAATTTATTAGGGAATAAAAACATATTTTTCTGTGATAACCACTGAAACTTGGAAATTTATTGACACACAAAAGTTATTTGCTAAACATTACATGAAATTTGTCAATTTTGACCATAAAATAAACCAAAACCTTCATTTACAGATTTATTTATTCAATTTTAGGTTCTTAAACATTTTTCCAATCCGAATGCGAGCAAAGTAGCATTTAAAAAAGGGAAATGTAAAGTAGAGATGACAGATTTAGGCGGCCTAACCTTAGCCTATGTTTTTTCGTAGGCTTAGGCTGCAGCCTACAGCCTAATCCTACAATATTTACAGTAGCCTTAGCCAACAGACTACAAAAAAATAGGCGGACTAACCTCTAAGTTTGATTTAAAGAAGTAATTCTAATTAAACTGTAAATAAGTTTAATGAAAAAAATTATCTAACAGAGAAAATCATAATAAATTCATGTTTCAAGTATTGTGAATACATTTGATATATTAATTTAAAAATTATTTTTTATATCGAGCCTACAGCCTACTTAATGTAATAACCTGTCAGCTTACAGCCTCCCGTGGAACCTTAGGCTCAGCCTAATTTCTCATCTCTAATGTAAAGTTGATAATTCAAATAGAGATATCTCAAATTATTTACAAAATTAAAACAAACTTGTACCCTCAAATTAGCGACTGTAGCCCGCACCTCATGTATAGCCGGCATATATATAAAGTATGAAAATTTTCAAAGTGCCAACCAAACTGCCAGAAATACCCTGAATCAGAGCGATGGCGAAGAAAAACTAATACCATATAGAAATATTTTTAGAACATTATAAGATGAAGAAATTGATTGATGGATTTTAATAAAATAAATATTTTGTTTTTAAAAGGGATCTAAATAAAAATTGAATAAATTAGAAAAAATTTTTAAGTTTAACCCGCACTACTTGTATAGCCAGCACAATCTAATTTTTGAAAAATTTACGTTTTTTTCATGTATTGCCCGCGGGCTATTGTCGCTAAATTAGTATAATATAGGTTTTGTTCAAAGGCTTAAGTGTACAAAACAGAAAGTATAAAATCTATTTAATAATTAAAAACGCGTTTGATTTGAATAACTCAAATAGTGTACATGTCATGTTTACGCTTATGAATATAATTTCACGTTAAAACAAAGTGAATTCATTATCAATGTTTTTATGGTTTTCATTTAACGCTAACTCTTTAATTCAATTTCTTTATTACTGGTATTTTTCACTTATTGGGAACAACATGAAATTATAGTATTTTATCTGAACAGAACATTTTTTTCTAAATCTATGAAATGGGAACACACATAATTTAGTTGCAAAAATATATTTATTAAAGTCATGAACTAAAACCTAAACTAAACCAAAACCTTAAGCCGTTTTTAAGTTCTTTAGTCTTATTAGCTTTTTAAATATGAAGGCTAAAGTTTAAACTATAAAAAGATAATTATACTTATTAACTCTTATAAGTCTTAAAAATTTATTGAATATTTAAAATTATTAATTACCTGAAAATCGAAGATATTTGTTAATAGTTACACTTAACACGAATGTGCTCAATGTAATAAAAATAAAATTCAAATTATTTCAATGCAATTAATCCGCGTTAAACTGACATTTATTGAGCTTATAAAAATTTATCATATTTAGTAATTTATAATTCCTAATAAAGAAATTGCAAAACTCTGAGAATCATAGTTCTTACTTTTCCTGATAAAGCGTTACACAAAAATTTCCTAATAAATCAGAGAAATATTGTTTCTACTCAAACGTTTATGAACCTTTAAAGCTAATTACTTGTAATGATTGTTTAACAGTCGACCAATAATGATAATTCTAAACTCTTCTACTAGATTGTGTGTGATTTGAGATTTTCGTGGTTTTTCAAAAATATATTCATAATCAATTCTTGTTTCAATATTTTCTACAAACAAAATTGTTAAAGATGAATAGCAATATAGTTTGGGTAATCGTGGATTTGTGCCTATCCTGGTCTAGTTTGTACGTATCTAACTATCATATTGTGACCTTTGATGTCACAAATTAATGAGTGATCGAATGAACCAAAGCGAATGATTGATCAGGGTTTCGGTTTTATCGCTAGCGGGCGCTGGTTTTCGATACGTTTGATTTGAGTTGTTTGTCGATGTGGTACAAAATGAGACGAAAAATGTTATTGTTTTTGACGACTTCCTTGAATGAAAGGTAGTTTTCGATGACACCTTCCTGTTTGTGTTGTTAGTTGACACTGTTGTCAAATTCTTGGTGATTGAGTCGTTTGTTAAATCACTTGCATTCGAGTCACCAGTTGCTTATGGCAAATGACGAGTTGTGTCAAGTTTTGTTGTCAATTGAATGTTGCCATCACTCTCAGTTTGCGACACGTTTGGCGTCAGACTTGAGTGCGATTCGTACGTTTGAGTGTTGAGTGGCTCTGTGGTGTGAACAGTGCTGTCAACGGTGCTGTCAACGGTGGTGTGTGCAGTGCTGTTAGCGGTGCGGAGGTGAGCGAAGATGTGAGCGGTGCTGTGATAAGCGGGTGCGCATGAGATAGTGTCTCCGATTGCAGTGTTTGCGAAGTTGATGGAGAGTTTGGCTCTACGCGCGAGATCGAGACCGATGAGCATATCGTGCACGAGGTCTTTCAAAACGTGAATTGTGGTTCGAAACGTTTGCCCAGCAATTTCAATGTTCACGTCGATCGTTCCAAGTGTTGCGGTGGAACCCGCGATGTGCGTCAGTGGAATTGATGACATCGCGTCCCATCGAAGTTTAAGGCGATCGGCGGTTTTCTTAGAAATCGCTGTGATTGTTGATCCAGAATCCAGAAATGGTCTGAGTGGATGCCCATTGAGAAGAACATCGAGTGTGATAAGATTTGGTTGAAATGCGTGAGTTGACGCTGAAGGCGTTTGCGAGTTGCCGCTGCTTGCGCTCGATTGTGGTACTGGTGTTTGAACTTTGAGTCGAGGACAATCCTTTTTCCAGTGAAGTTTGTTGTCTCGGAACAGTTTGCAGACTGGGCATGGAGTGGTCGGTGGCTTCGAGAAATCAATTGGTGTTCTCGGTTTGTTTGGATCCCACTTCTTTTTGTCTTTGGTTTGGAATTGACGTGACTGTTCCTCCTGTGGGTCGGTTTTGCATGCTCGAGTGTTTGTGCCCTCAATTTTTAATGCAATCTTTAGATATTGCGCGGGCGTTTCTGGCAAATGCGCGCGAATGAGATTTCGAATACTCACATCATTGAGTCCACGTGAGAGCATAGCGATTTGATTTGCATTGTCCAGTCCTGCGAGTTGAAGTAGCCGTCGCTTCTCATTGAAGTAAGTCTCCATTGTCACCAGGTCTTTGAAGTCTTTCAATCGCTTCTTCTAATGGATTGCGTGTGGAGCGACCAAAACGAGTGAGGGCTTCACTCTTGAATTGGTTCCATGTCATGGTGTCGATAATTAGTGCGATCTCACGAAAAAACCATCGCATTGCTTCGCCGGTGAGATGTCGACACACTGATGTGATGCGTTCCTCGTCCGACCAGTTTCGAGTTGTGATTTCGAAAATGATGAGCCAATCTTCGATTCGAATGAGTCCATCACTTCCAGAGAAGTTGTCACACACTTTGCCGTATATGTTGTGAGTCACTGGTGGCGTGATTTGAGTTTGACTTTGTGTTTGAGTTGGGTCTCCGAAATCAAAGCGAAGCATTGTTTAGGATTGATTTCCGTCAGCACGTGTTTCCGGAGGTTTCGTTCGGACTACTGGGGGCGTGTTTAATGCTGACACTGGAGGTGACTGATGAGTCTGTTGAGTGTTTTGTGTCGGACCATGTGTTGCACTTAGAGTCTGAACTGGTGTCATGTTTTGATTTTGTTGATTTCGGTTTTTGCCTTTTCCCGCCATTGATTCGACTTTGGATGAGTTCCCGCTTTTTCCTTTTCTTCTTTTCGATTCGAGGGGGCACAATAGTAAATTGAAAAACTCATGAATCTAAAATTCAATATTCCATCATAAGTGTGTTCCACTCTTGTTTATATATATAACTATGACACCCGACTGAAATAATCTGGTAATAAGCATAATTCTATTTCACTTGTAACGGCCACAACCACACCACAATTTTTGGGTACCAGCGGGATACGTAATTTTCGGCCGGGTTTTTAAAAAATCTGTATCTGATCAGATTCTTCTTTTCAAAATATGAAATTCTGATTAATTTCATTGAAACTTTATGAAGTAAACAAAACTAATATACTAAACGTTTAACTTCTGAGAGAAAAAGTTTTCATTCAAAAAATTTACTTTCCATTTCTGAATCCTGTTTGTCATTAAAACGTTATCAAGTCTGTCCGTAATGTTACTATTAAAACGAACTATATTTGACATATATTTAATTTAATTGAATCGAGTATCAGCTACTTATTTGGAATACCTTAAAATATTTTTTAATATAAAAGAACAATAATTATTATTATTTTGGCAAAATTAATAAATTTTGCTGTTAAGCGCATCACTATTCTATCTAATATCTCATAGAGTAAACTAACCGTAAATCTCATTTATGCAACAAAGTTTTTATAGTAATTTAAAAGCAATATATAAACACTTTTGCAACTGTAAGTATTGTGCAAATTTTCTGACATCAAACTAAAGAATTAAACTAGAATTTTTAAAATAATTTAATATAATTTTTATTTTGTCTCAAATCTATGCGTTAATGGATTATTTACTTCGATTTTCAAACCATTTAGTCTGTTTCACTCCATTATTATCATAGTATGTCCACAAACAATATTTTATGTTGTTTTCCTCTTTTGTTTCGACATTGCAATTCATTTTCGTATATGGTATTGAATTAACATGCGATTAATCAGTTGTAGGTAATAAATGGCATCAGTTATAGGTAATTGTATACCTGATTGTGAAACACTTACGGAATGTCATGCAGAGGACTGTTGAGTTGATATTGGGACATGAAATTGTGGTTTTGATAGTTTATATGATTGTGGACGTGATGATTGTTACGATGGTGTCGATGGTGGCCATGGTGGTGATGGCGGAGATGATGGAGATGATGGAGTTAGTGGTGATGGTGGTCGTGGTTAAGGTTTGTGTGATGTGGAAATATAAGATGTTGAGGCACAATTTTGCGATTCTAATGATTGGTGCGTTGATGAAGTAACAGATGTTGGGACACTATTTGTAGGTTGGAATTGAAGCAATGATTGTTTTGTTTGTTCATTTACTTCTGGATATTCCCATTTGAATCCACCACTTTATATATGATTATCAATTTTATCATCTATATGTCTACGCATATATTCATACATTTGATCAGTATATTGATCGTCTTTATAATAATTGGGAAATTGATAATATCTGATTGTCATTGTATTTGCGATAATTTAGGTGTATTACGCAATTATGATAACTATATTTTGGTGGAGAAATTATTTCATTTTCACCTAAAGTATCACAAAGAATATCATTATTGACATCTTGAAGATAATAACGTTCACAAAATAGGAAATGTATTGAAACTGCCTCCACATATATGAATGATCCGCTTTGAAACAGTGTGCGGTTGTGATTACCTTTAACAGTAGTATCCAACACAACTGTTTTGAATAAGTCTAACATCATTAATGATGTATTTTCTCCGACATAAAATCCAAACAATCTATGTTTCTGATCAGTTTGTTAATTATTCCAATTTATAAAATTATTATAATCATCCAAATAAACATGATTTTGCTTTTATTCATGAAACCCTAAATGTTTAGATCTTTCATCTGTATATCTTGACCATTCTATATTATTTGATTGATCGCGTTTTGACCATACTCTCATACCAACAATCAATTTCATTTTTTTTGAATTATTGTCACGATTTGTGATTCTTGGGAAACTTGTAGAACAACTTTTCAATTTATATCATTTATATCATCAGTATAGTTATACATCACGGCTATAGAAATGGTGTCATCTGAAAAATAATTTGATGTATCTAAATATGTTATTTTTTGCTGATTTGTATAAGTTATGCTATAGGAATTGACTTTTCTGTTAATTATTTCGGATGTTGATATTTTTGAACTTTTCAAGGTTTTTAAGCTCAATTTTTTAAAAAAAAGTATAGCTTACGGTTTTGACCATATCTGTCCGTCTGTCCGTACATTCGCACGTTCGCAGTCTTATATTAATAAAGGGATTTAGTTTTTGCCATCTTGAATAGAATCTTAACTATTTGAGACTTAAGTATGGGACTAATAACTTGATATCTCTTTGAATGCATCTTAGCTTAAAACCTATTACATTTTAAAAATAAATTGTCTTAAATAGGGCATCAAGTAAAGGCTAAAATCTTTAAGGGCTAAAATCTTTTGGCTCTTTAAGGGCTAAAATCGGCTCAAAAAAGTCGAGAATTGTCAAAATTTGATCAAAAATGGTCAAAACAGAAACAAAATCTTTAAAAAAATAATTAAAATTTTGACAAAATAATTAAACTTTTAAATAAAATAATAAAATGTTTTACTATTTTATACAAAAAGCAAGTTATAAATTTAGTTTAGAAAATAGTTTAGTAAGAAATAAATGATTATAATGCGATAAATAAGTATTTAAAGGTGGAATTGCTTGAAAGATAGGGTATACTAAACTTTGAGTTGGAGTCGTAATGTTAAGTTCATAATAATTTTAATATCTCAGTCACCCTCTATCTCTGTCTGTCTGACTGACTGTCTGGTTGACTGCTCTGTCTGTCTGTCTGTCTGTCTATTTTACATTTTTGTACACAAAGAAAGTTATAAATCATAGATTTTCTGCCTATTCATGTCTACGCGACTGTAACGCTAATTCTTTAGTACATCTGTATACTAAAAATTGCATAACCGACTGCGTTATACGCGTTAATGTGAATTACGCAATGCAATGCATTCTCAATTGAGTAATACAGCAATAGAGCGAAAATCCCTGTTTTATTATGTAAATTTTTTTTAAGGGAAAAATATTTTGTTTTGAATGTAGCGGAATAGTGCGGAATAACCGAAAAAACACTGTTATAAATTTAGTTTAGTATAATAGTTTAGTAAGAAATAAATGATTTAATACTTTTAATAATATCGATTTATCAAAAATTTAGAATTATTAAAAATTACAAAACCGAATGAATATCAATGAAATGCTGAAGAAGATTATGTTATATCTCCCGATGTTTCCCGAATCAAATTCATAAACATTGTGGCCAACACTTTAAATATCTCCTTTTGCCTTTAAAAACGTAAATTCATTGATAATATAGTTTCATTGAATAGACTATCAGCTAATTATATGGAATACCTTTAAAATATTTTTAAATAAAAAAGAATAATGACTAACATTTTTTTTGGCAAAATAAATAAATTTTGGCGTTAAGTGCGTCACTATTTTATCTAAAATCGCATAAAGTAAAGTAATCGTAAATCTCATTTATGCAACAAAGTTTTTTTTAGTAATTTAAATGCAATATATAAACACTTTTGGAACTGAAAGTATTGTTTTCTGACGTCAAACTAATGAATTAAACTAGAATTTTTAAAATAATTTAATATGATTTTTATTTTGTCACAAATCTATTCGTTAATCTATTATTTACTTCGATTTTCAAACCATTTAGTCTGTTTCACTCCATTATTATCATAGTATGTCCACAAACAATATTTAATGTTGTTTGCCACTTTTGATTCGACATCGCAATTCATTTTCGTATATGGTATTGACATAACACCTGCCACTTTAGTAGTGCTGTATATGTGTTTGGTTTTTGAATTAAAATCTTTAAACATTCGTTTACCAGTTTCATCGAAACCAAAATAATAGTAGTCTTTGTTAATATTGGCATCATTTATAGGTAATTGTGTACCTGTTCGTGAAACACATCCAGATTGTGCTGCAGAGGATTGTTGTGTTGATGTTGGGACAAGAGATGGTGGTCGTGTTGGTGGTGATGGTGGTCGTGGTGAAGGTTTGTGTGATGTTAAGACACCAGATGTTGAGGCACCATTTTGGGTCTGTAATTGTTGCTGCTTTGATGATTCACTAGATGTTAGGACTCTGTTTGGAGGTTGTAATTGAAACAATGATTGTTTTGCTTCTTCATTTAATTCTGGAAATATCCATTTGAATCCACTTTGTTTTTGATTAACAATTTTACAATCTATTTCTTGACGCATATATTCGTACATATGATCAGTATATCGATCGTTTTTATAATAATTGGGAAATTGATAATATCGAGGGAATGTTTGAAGTGGTGTTTCTGGAGAAATTAATGGTTGCACATAAATATTCCATGGATTTTTATTTTGTCTCTTAATTACTTCCGAAATTCCGTCTTTAAATGGCATTATTTGCTCAAATTGTGATTCACTGGAAACGTGTAAAATAACTTTTCTAAATCCATCGTTAATATCTTCTACTATTGTTAATAACCACTGCTGTAGATATGTTGTGCTCTTAAGGAATAATATCTGATTGTCATTGTCTTTGCTATAATTCAGTTGTTTTACACAATTTTCATTACTATATTTTGGTGAAGAAATTATTTCATTTTCACCCAAAGTTTCACAAATAATATAATTATTGACACCTTGAAGATAATAAAGTTCACAAAATCGGAAATGTATAGAAACTGCCTCCACATATATGAAAGAACCGCTTTGAAACAGTGTCCGTTTGTGATCTCCTTTTACACTCGTATTCATCTCTACTGTTTTGAATAAGTCTAACATCATTAATGATGTGTTTTCTCCGACATAAAATCCAAACAATCTATGTTTCTGACCAGTTTGTGAATTATTCCAATTTATAAAATCATTATAATCATCCAAATAAGTATGATTTTGCAGTAATTCATGAAACCCTAAATTTTTAGCTCTTTCATCTGAATATCTTGACCACTCTATACTATATGTGTGATCTCGTTTTGACCTTACTCTCATACCAACAATCAATTTCATTTTTTTTGAATATCGGGGTATAATAGAAGAAAAAGGAGCGATTAGTGTCTGCCCAGCTGTGTTACGTCCTTTAGATTTGGATTGAAATTTTGAAAAATATGCCAAATACGTCTTTTCGAGTGGAATATAACTCAGCTCTTTAAAAATAGGTGGAATGGCTATTAACCAATTTCCGTATATATCAGTTGGTTTAAAAGCGGATTTAAAAGCATTCGTTATAGTTGGTAATGCAAACCGATAATAGTTGTTATCAAGAAAACAATAGCACATATCAATAATACCGCCAACTCGTAAATAAAATTGAAATTGTTGCTCATCTGTTTGATTGCAT
>JAQIXJ010002994.1:0-14035 GCA_034700185.1 Phthiracarus laevigatus
GAATTTAAGCGTAAATGTTTTCAAAAATTAAATACATCGCAGATGCAAGTTTCTGATATTGTTTTTGCTTTTCTCTCGCTCTTCACGAATTTCTTCCTGTTGATGAACACATGTGCCATATTTTTTTTATGTATGCGACATTAGTACCCAACAATGTTGTTCCCATCTCTGATTATGATTATAAACCTTTAAGTAAGCCACTAAATCTATAATGAATTAAATTCCTAAAAGAATATTAAAATTAATTTCCGGATTTGCCTGTTTATCCTAACACACATGTTTAATAGATGAAGAAAATGTTTTTTTCTTTGTTGTGCTATATTATCACTGCTGCCTCTAGTAATTTTGTAACACTTTTTTACTGTATAATCACTTCTGTTATTAAGGTTATGCTTGAAAACAAGATTTTGCAATATTAGATTCAAAAATTTTAATGTAATACCACAAAACTATCAAGATTTTTATAAATTATAAATATTAAAGCATTTATTTTTAAATTTATAATACGCGCTGTAATTTTAGTGCTTTTTCTAGTAAACGCTTTCCCACAGATTTTCACTGGTCTATATCGTTAAAGGACTGCTGTATAATTCTTGAATAGAGCAGTTGATTAAGACACGCGTGTTTCATTAATTAAATATTTTAACTGTTATTTTAATTATCTCTAATATAACCCGTAATATCATAGGTTAAGGGGCAACGTTTTAAATATTTATGTCCCCACTTCATATAATCAAAATTTATACTTCTTGTGGATATAAAATATGTTAAAACTTGTTGGAAATAGGCAATAAAATTTTATCAATAATTTATGCAATATAAAAATGGGAAACTCTCCCATACCGCTGAATATACTTGAATTCACTGTGAAATATGTTGATAATTTCACTGCTAAATTATAGTATAACACTAAACAATTCTTTCTCTAAGTGAACTTTTGAAGTGAAACCTTATAGATTTAAAACTTTGTCAACTTAAGTGTAATGCTATTTAATAAAGAACCAGAGTTTTGGCACAAAGAACAAGTCGAGGCATTTTGACATCATTACCAAAAGTATCAATCTTTCTTATATCATTATTATTTATAAAATCTAATATTTTTTGATTTTTAGTCCAAATTAATAATATGATCGGTCTCTAATAATGCAGTTTACTATATTATTAATATTTTGTTACTATGGCTTCATCTTTTAGAATGAAAAAATGATAAATGATATAACATTTAAATATAGATTAAACTAAATAAATAATTGTAACATTTTCTAGCCATGAATTTGTTTTCTTCATAAATGAATCACATTTTTAGTTTTGTTCCGACTGTTATTCTAATAATAGCAAAAAATTTATAACCATCCAATATATTAGGTTTTCAAGATATATACGATGTGTATTTATAATTTTCTAGTTTTATTTGCTATTGTTATAAGTATACACAAATTTTAGTGGTAAGTATATAAAATTAAAAGTTTTTATTACAAATTCTAAATCTAAAAATGTCTGTCATTTGATAAAAATTATAAGAACTGAATGAAACAAACAATTTTAAAATTCAATTAACTGCAGGTTTAATTATTTGATTGCAATTATTTGATTGATTAAGCACTTGCATAAGATAATAAGGTATTTAATAAACAGTAACGATAAGCTTAAAACTGTCTACTTTTACAGGTGTTTTGGGAAAATCAAAAGGTATTGTCTTCAGTTTTATGTGTAAACAAGAATCTATATACAGAATTATATCTACAATACCTTCCAGAGTTTAAAATTAATTTCCAGCGAAACAGTTAAATAAATATCAGAATCTTTTAGTCAAACCAAATAATGATATTAATTTTTGTTCTATCAGTTATCACTTGTGAGTAAAATATGTTTATTTTTAAACTTAATAAAATTTAGAAAAATTAATATAATTTATTATTTCGATTTAATAGTGTGTGCATCTCGAGCACCATTTCCCGATTTAACTGACAATAACTTTCAGAATCAATGCATTGCGGCTCATAATAATTACCGTGCAAAACATACAACTCCGCCGCTAATATTGAATACTACAGTAAGTAAAAATAATACCTTTTTGATTAACTATATTGCATTGTTTTATAAATTTATATTGGATAATAGGTTTAAAGTATTTAATCTGCTTAAATAGTTAAAAAATAATCTATAATCTATAAAAATATCTATAATATTAATTGTTTGTAGAGAATTAAAAAACTCTTGTTTTTCGACTTTTACAACAATATATTTTTTTATATATTTGAATTCCTTATAATCAGGATGTCCCAGAGTATGTCGGCCTGTATGGGGTTACTTTCGGACTTTTCAAAAGTTTAAGGGGTGAGGTCACACTAATCGGATTTAAAAGACAATTTTTTGTTTTCGGCCAAAAAATATTAAAAATACACTGTATCGTTAATTTTCATTTTTAGGTAGGGGTCAACTTTTGAGAATCCTCGGGTAGATTACCCTGGGTCAGCTTCCTCTGGGACACCCTGCTTATAATAATTAAATTGCAATGCAATGTTTAGATTGTAGCGTACGCAAAAACCAGATGCAATACTACATCACAATTTGAAATGCTAAATAATCATCATAATGGTTTAGTTGGTTACGGGGAGAATCTATTTTGGGGCGCTTCCTCTGCTCCTTATGTGTATAATGGAAGCACTGCTATCAAATCATGGTAACAACTTATTTGGCAAAAAGTTATTAATTGGATTTTAAAGCATAATATTTAACTCGTTTGATAGGTACGACGAGATTAGCCAATATAATTACTCAAATCCTGGATTTAGCTCAAATACCGGCCATTTTACTCAAGTTGTGTGGAAATCATCGAAATATGTTGGATGCGCCAGATGTGGAGGTAAAGGTAATGGTACGCAGTGGTACGAGACATATGTTGTTTGCAATTACAGTCCTCCTGGCAATTATTTGGGCCAATTTAAAGAAAACGTTTTACCACCCAAATAAAATGTTACATATGAAAAAAAATTGATTTATAATATTTATTTGTGCTTTTAAGGATATAAAATATGCTTATATATATAATCTGTACTCTTTGGTAATATACTTTTTTTTTAAATTACTGTTTTGATAATGTGGTTAATGTTTCTCATTGAAGTTTTATTTAATGCGCATATGAGTTCTTATCCAACCAATAAATTACGAAGTGCTACTAATTATGCTTATACATACAACTTGTGTTGAATAAAGTTTTCAAGTGTATACAAAATTTATTATAAAATAAAAAATTCTTTTCACTGATTATTATGAATAAGTAAATTGCTTTTCACTGCTGTGTTTGATTTATTTTGATTTACACTACGCTTTTGTATTTTTTCAATTTTTTCATCAATTTTATGGCATATTGAAAATTGACATTATATGATTGACATTTCCGTGTGTCTGTGTGTCCGTCCGTATCATTTTTAATAGTAATAACTTTATTAGAGTTTAAACTGTTAACAAGACTCTTAGAACAATTTGCCATCTTATCTGTGTTCCACACTAGTTTTGAATTTTATTTGAGTTATTGAAATTTTTTTAAATTTTTTGATTTTTTTATTAAAATAATTTAGTAAAATAAGAGGTTTTTTCATCGATTTGATTCTTTACAAAAAAATTGATTGTTGGCACGCGCTATCATATTTATTCATAAAATAATATATAAAATTCAGGTATTGTTGTGAATAAAGTAAAAATTTAAAGTAATACACAAGATTTTATTATTCTAGCTTATAATTAACAATTGAATAATTTATTAGAAAATTCATATTAGAGGTGGAAAAACTTTGAAATGAGTCTCGTCCTGTCCCGTTAAATTAAAGTAGTAGTCCTGTCCTGTTTAAGGCAATAATTAAACTAATATTAGTTCATAATCTTCAGAATCAAATACAGTTATTACATCTAAACTAGAACTATTAGCTTAAAGTTAAAAATAAAACATGTTTTTTATAAGCAAGCTAACGACACGATTTTTGCAAGTGTTGGTTATATATCTTAATCTAAAATAACTGTATTCCAAATAATTATTCTGTTTTATATTAAAGAGAAAACGCATAAGAAAATAAACTTCGCCCTCTGTGGAATATAAATTATTATTTCTTATTTAACAATTGCGCTATGGCAGTTTTTTCCATCCATTCAATTAATATTTTTAAAAATATGTATTTAAATAAAATTTAAAAAGTTCTTGAAGCTTTTTATAATTTTAACCAAATGAGAGTTTGGATAATTATAACTTTTAATTAGTAATAAGAAAGTTTTGAATTAGTGCTACATAAAGTATATTTTTATTCGAATCCGCTAAATCTGCCAATTTATTTTTAACCTTATACACCTCTGTGTGTAAATGATAATTCTGATGAGAAAAAAATAATGTGAACACGACTATCAGCATTTGTCATATGTTGCACTCTCTAACGAACGGCAACACCACCAGTGAAATGACCGAATTGACCAAACACGCACAATGCGGTGACACCAATGCGACTCACGACGGGATCGACGTTAGTTTGGCAACAGTAAATCCGATACCATATACATGACAATTGTAATTGCCAGAACTTATATAATAAACGGAATCGTAAACAGAACTCTTTGTTTACGTTTTAATAATAACGGTATATTAATGGTAACGAATCTAACAAATGAACTGAGTTGTAAATAAACTGTAATCCGCTAAATTAAATTAATTGAGAGACTTAGCTCAAATCAAATTAAATTTTTAATTAAAGAAAGTATTACAAATGTCGCTTTTCGACTGTTAGTTACAAGCGCTAAGTTACAACTAACTCGTTAAAACATAAAATTCACATTATATAGAAAACAAAAGTTTAAATTATTAATAAAATTATTAATTGTTTATGATTAAAAGTTGAGTTACGCGAAAAAGTATGAACCGCGTATGTCAATTTTATACAAAATTGCTACTATTAAAACGGAATATTTAGATCATATTTTGGCTACTTTCATCCGGTTATCATTTTTGTTCAAATTGTTACTATAAAACTTTATTTTCTGTTCAGATATTCATTAATTTTGACTATTTTTGACATTTTTAAGACTGTTCTAATATAAAAAGGGAGATCACATTCACAACTTTAAAACTAATTTTGTAACTTTTTCCTATTTTTATCTGTTTTTTAGCTCACTGCCCAAATAATTGCCAGGAGGAAAATATGTATACATTTTGGCGTCACGCGTCTATATATATATACTAAAACAAGTTATAGCACGCGTCTACATGTGCCTATATGCACAATTATTGATGTTACCTCGTCGATAACTAAACTAAGAATGAACAAAAATTATCTAAACACTCATTGAAATACTATTTATAACAATTTTTAAAAGTACATAAACTTTTTAGCGAAAAAATAATAATTAAAAGTTGTTTGTTTAAAAAAAGTTTTAAAATGTTAAGCAACGATATAATAAGTTTGTTTTTGGCGTAAAGAGAATGCAATTTTATATAAATATCGAAAATAATGTACAACTCTTTAAAAATATTAAAAAATATGTGAATCAAAGTGAGCCCATTACTAATGTTTATTCTTGTTTCCATTTTTATGGAGATTCTAATATTCTTTTTTGTAAAATACTTTAAAATATGCTTTTTATTCTTTTATAATCTTTTATGTCAAAATCCGCTCTTTAATTATAACACGTAAATGCAATTTTTTTCTCAGATATGTGATCAATTAAATTAACAGTTTTAAGTTTAAGCTTTAAATTCGAGATTAGCGATTTTTCTAACTACTGCGATATACTAACTGCACGTGTGGTTACAGAAAATGGTGAAATATATTCATTTGAGAAGAATATTAGAAGAAATGCTTTGAAAGAAGATTATTATAAACCAATTCTTATAAATAATTGGGTGTAACGGTGGCATAAGTTGTGTCTATCATAAAAACAAAGAATATCTCAGTTCAGATAATGACGATTTGATACCATACAAGATTATTGTTCCAAACAATGCAATAATATGCGATATATCTTCAAAGTGTTTACCATTCAATTGTGTTAACATTAGATAGTACTCTATTGTTGGGGTAATAATTATTATGGCGAGTTAGGTTTGGATGATCATAAGAAGAGAATTATTCCCACATTAATCAGTAACGAAGTAGTGAATCATAAACCAATCATTAAAATTGTTTGCACGAAATTAGATAGTTTTATATTCACATATGATGGAGATGATGGAGATGTCTATTCATGTGGTCAAACTTCATGTTCATCAGTGTTTGTAAAAATAAATGATGAAACAAACAAATTTGTCGATAATTGTAGCAACGATTCTGGCAGTTTATTGGTGGCCAAGTCTACAAATGGATTTTGTTTTGTTTTCAATAATTACTTTCAATATATTAACTTAACTAAAAGTTCCGTATTAATGGAAACGCCATTCAAATGTACTTATAGTTGCTTTGTGCCCTTTAATGTCTGCACTGGTTGTATTTATAAAACGTATCGAGTAAATCAAAATCATTATGAAAACATTGAATATTTAAACTATCAATTAATACAATTGCTAAACCAAAATAAGATATTTAAGACAAACAAAAATAATGCTTATTCTGATGTTATTAACATATTAAAGAATGCATTTAATATTAGCGTTTCATTTCTTGGCAGTCAATTATCGATGTTATGGAATCAACGAAAAAATCTATTGAAGATTTAATATTGACTATGTATGAAAATCAATTTGAATATTTATTAGCTCATGAAAATGAGTATAAAATGGTTGTGATTGTTTTACATCATAATTATTCTAATATTATTGATAAATGTTATCTTGAGAATAATATACGTTTAGAGATCAAGAATATTAATGCATTTCCTTTTGAAATTTTGTAAAATATTATTTTAATTAAATGAGTAAATAATTTACAAGTAAAAAATCAATTATCCCGATTTTTAAATAATTTTAATTATATAATATTTTGTATATTATTGTAAATATGGAAAATTTACATTTTATTGCATTTATTTGGAGAATAATACTAAACATTCATTTTATGCAAAATTCCTCAATGAGTTCTTTGTATTTGACATTAAATTAATACTATTAAAAGCTAAAACTGTTGCAAAGCTTGCAAACTATTCACCTTCGTTTCCCTTTTTATTATTTTTACTTCAATAGATTTTATAGAACACAAATTTTGCGATAAAACATAATCACAATGAAACGCGTTTAAAATTAATAAACGGTTATGTATTGAAAAATATCGATTTTGGCAGTGCTTTCATTAAAAATAAATGAATGAGTTTTTATGTTCATTCGAGAAATAAAAAATACATTTAACATATACTATAAAAGGATTAAATAACTCGTTAAATGTTTCTCTATAAATCATTAGATGCTAATAAAGTTAATACAGTTAAGTAATTGTTTGACAATTTAAATTTCCTTCAAATTTTAAATCAAAAAATTGAAAATATTTTAACCATTTAGTTTTCTACTTATAATTACTCATTAGGCAAGTATACCGATAGTTAATAATAGTAGGCTTACTGTATTATTGATGTACTACTTAATCGTCAAATAGACACCGAAAGAGGAAAATAGATTTCTATATATGAATTTTAGGTTTTTTTGTGACAATCGGAGAATACGATACGCCATTATGTCGTAAGCGTAGATAAACACAACCTTGACGATTCAAAGTCAAGACTCATGTTATTTTTAAAGATTTAAGGCCTGTTACATCAAAAAGTCTTATATATCCTCGAATATCAGCAAATATTAAAATTAATAATTACAGCTTTTTATGACTGAATAATTTTCTGCCCAAAATATTGTTTTACATGATATTTGGTAACACTTATAAACATAATGTTAAATTATTTTGTAAATTTTTGCAATAAAGCTTTTAATAATTAATGGATAAAATATTTTCTAAAATAATAGGTAACTTATTTTGTCATTTCTTTTTTAAAATACAGAAAACAATATTATTTTGCGGATACTCCGTAGATTTTTATCCGCGGAGAAAAGTTCGTATCCGCTCCGCAATCCATACACATTAAAAAAATTTCAATAATCGATTACTTAAAAATCCTTAAAAATTCGAAGCATCCGCATCCGCGCCCGGTTCTACTACAGTATGAACGATAAAGTAAGCAATCTTTACAGTGTAATACTTTATATTTAAATATTTAGAACGGGTTATGAAAGCCGATTTTATTTATTTTTTATCGGTATTGTTAATAATATTGGTCATGACTGCCGATATATATTTTTTATCATGACAGGTAATGAAAAGCTCTATATATAGTTTGGGAACCTGTGCATTAAAAATGCAAAACTTTAAATCAAATATTTTATTAGAAATAGCATTTTTCAATTGTTGAATACTAGAATTTTAATATTACTTTTCTAATCATTGATTTTATTTTTGGTTTTTCTGATTTTATATTTACATAAATTATTTTTTATATTAGTTTATTTTGGAATATAGAGTTTACTACTGGTTCTATTCTCGTGATACATATTCAGGCATTATGGGTTTTCTCCAGTTCAAAAAAGAACGAAAACAGTTTTAATGTTACACTGTCATGTGGCACGCAGTACGACATGACTAATACATGATTAAGCTAATGCGAGATAGTATTTGTAATTTGTAATACGAGATGAGTAATGCGATGATAGGATATGATATGATTATTGCAATGCTAAATAGCCATCGAGTATTTTTGTATTTGCATTGTTAAACATCGTAATTTTAATACGTTCAAATTTATTAAGTTGTAATAGTTCTTATTTAATTTTGTTTAATGTTTAACCTGTATATTTAATTTAAGTTTAAGATATTATAGAAAATAATGGCTTTTAATCAAACAAGTGAATTAAATAATTATGAACAATTAATCAGCGATAAAGTGCGTCTTATATCGCAATCAATTAAACTACAGAAAATAATCCGTAAAAATAACGAATTGTTTGAAAGAAAATGCGAACAATTTATTAATAATAATAACTCGTGCGATATATCAAACGTTTTGAATCATAGTGAAAATGATATTAAACTTAACTATAAGTTTTATAATATTTTTAAAATAAATAAAGTGATTGCAAAAGAATCGAAATACAAATGTAAAACTTGTAATTTCACAACTAAAACGAAAAGCAGTTTAAATACGCACGTACTTATACACTCAAATAAATACCGATTTAAATGCGAATTTAATGGATGTAAATATAAAACAAATCAAATGTCTCATTTAAACAGGCATCGGCAACACATTCACAACAATGAAAGGACATTTGTTTGTAATTGGCCTCAATGTGGTCAAAGATTCAAAGGACTCGAGTCATTGAAATCACACCATAATGTCCACAATAATATACGAAAATATAAATGCGATCACTGCAGTAAATCATTTAAAACAAATTGGGATTTAAAAAGACATAAAAGGAAGAATAAGGATCAAAAATCGTATCAATGCGTTTGGCCTCAATGTGGACGAAGGTTTAGTTTCCGAAATGCATTGAAAGTTCACGAATTATATCACATTAATGTATTTAGTTATGCTTGCAATGTCTGTAACAAACGATTTAAAATTAAATCCGAATTAAACCGACATCAAGTGAATCATGCAAACAGCAAACCGTATGATTGTAAATTTAAAGATTGCCATAAAAGGTGTTATTCAAAAAGAGGGCTAAGAATGCACAATCTAAACCATAACCGATTGAAATCATTTATTTGTGATTATAATGGGTGTTGGAAAAAATTTAGCTTTAAAAATGGTCTTAATCAACACAAAAATCGACATATTGGTCATAAGATAATTAAATGTGATTATGATAATTGTTACATGAGTTTCGTGTCAACGGGTGATTTTAAGTCTCACGTTCTGTATAAACATACAATAGAAAAGCCATTCAAATGTGATTACGCAAGTTGTAACCGAAGCTTTGGCAAACGTAGCGAACTAAAACGCCACAAACATTTAAGTCACTCCAATGAATAGTATGGCAAAAGATTTGTTACAGCATCTCGTCTGGAGTACCGCCAAAATAAACCATTTATCTCTTAATTAATACTATTTCTAATTAAGAATATAATCGTTAACATGCATTTTAATATATATTTTTATTGATAAAAACTCGATATTTAAAATAATATTATAGAATAATTGAGATTATTATTACCGTATATTAAGATTCAAATAATAAATATTAAATATTTTAGTTATATTTATTTTATTATAATTTTATCATTTAATATAAAGGACATAATTTATCCCTTTATAGACACCTCCCATGGAGGGCCCCACGACTCCTTTATCGATGGATTCATCGGAAAGAGAGGAATGCAAGTCAGGGGTTTTAGAGGTGGTAGGACCCTCCTAAAAAAATTTGAGCGGAAAAACTGTTTCAATAACATTATAACTGCTCTTTTTGAAAATCCACCCCGTCAAATGCTATATAGGAGTATTCAGATAGAAAAGAGGAATGCAATTAAGGGTGTTTTGAGGTGGTGGGCACCCACTTAATATAGAGGGGTTAAAAAATTTTCAAATTTTTCGTCGACACCGATATATTTAAACTCATCTCAAAAAACGTATGTCACTCAAATTAAATGGGGACACGGAGACTCAAGAGAGAGTCACTCGAGAGAGAAGGCACCCCCTGATGGAAAATCTATACATTCACAATTTATATAAATATTAATAATCCGTGCAAAGTACGGGCTGAAACATCGTATCTAATACTTTTTTTCTTAAATGATACTGGAATTTTTAGGAAATTTGTTTCTTAAGCTTACAATTGCTGATCTAAAGTCGGCCTTAAAGTACTAATTGATTTAAAAGTCAAAATATTGAATATAAAAAAATTCAATTTTTACCAAATTTACCATTAAAACAAAATTTGCGATTATAGTAATGTAAAATACCATCAAATCGTGATTGGTTAGAGTGAATATATTATAACACGTAAATGCAATCTTTTTCTCTGATATGTGATCAATTAAATCAATAGTTTTGAATTTAAGCTTTAAATTCGAGATTAGAGAATGTTCTGCAATATACGAACTAAGAATCGGATACGCGGACAAAACAGCAGTCGAAGTGGATGCAAATATATAATTAAAAACAACAAATGCAAATACAGCGAAACCACAAGCCATTGCTAAAAGAAAACGGACAACAATTGTGGTATTTGTATCGAGCAATAGTAACATTAACATATCCGTCGAAGGAATTGATACATAGTAGTACATCATTAGCTTTGGTTTGATCAATTCGTTCGCTTTTACAAGAAATAAATACGATATATTATGTTTGGCAATAATATGCTTCAAATAATTGCTGATTTCATGGCCTGAAAAAAGCGAATAAATTAAAAAGAGTTAAGCATAAATCTATAATTATAATTATAACTTAATATACTATAGAAGTTCTGCCATATTTGGAGCAAATTAATACAAAGTTATCAACCCATTGTTCACCCGCAACTCAAACTGATTCCCCCATCACTGTTTCCCCGCATAATCCGATCTGCATTACCGGTGACCTAAAGACCCTGGCCATACTTTTCTTTATGCCTATGCATTCCTAGGTCACCCTCGTCTATTCGTGCCCAACTCTAGCCCAAAACATGTCTTTAAAATATGCTTTTTATTTCTATAAGAAAAACTAAATTAAAACCTTTATTTATTCGATAATTTCGTAACATTAGGCGAAGATTATCTCTTATTTGCTGGAAATTAAATTTGTTGCAGTATGCGAGCGCTAATCCAATCAATGTTATGGATAGTATGAAACGGAAACAAAAGTAAAATCCAATCAAATGCAAGAGAAGCCAAAAGAGTAGTACCGGTAATGAATAATTGATATCTGTGCAAAAATAGGCGATAAATGTTACCACAGTTTGAACGATAAAATAAGCAGCCGTGACAGTGTTAAACATTATATTTAAATATTTTGCCACAATTTCGATACTAATACAAGCAATTCGGAAGTATTTCGCGTTATAATACGAATCGACATCTAAGTCTAGAAATTCTAAATATGTTTCTAAGACGACTGGACTCGATTTTAAAGCTTTATAATCGCTGAGTATATTCAGGATAAATATTCCAGCGGCCGAATAGAATATGAAATATTGTACATTAATGATTTTCCGATTTCCTATCAAATTGTTAATCTCACCAAATAATATGATCAGAAACGGGTCATCAAATAGATTGACAATAAGCGCTCTTATAGCCAACAGCCAATATAATAGTACTAAACTCAAAGTTATGTTTATCTCTGAATACAATTGATTACCATTGACAAAATCCAAAAAATGTTTACATCCTAGAACGTGAGAGTTTTCAATAAAAGTCTGCAACTTTCGAAAGTTTTTCGCAAATCGTTGTTTCGTAACAATTTTGCTCAAATTTTGTCTTAAAGTGTTTTTCATTTTTATATAGGGTTTTGTTGTTGAAATACTTCTTAAAAATGTATCAGACATTGCAATATTTCTGGCCTGGAAATTCTGGGTTTCTAAAGCATTATTTTAAAAACCTAATTTTATACTTCTGTACTTTTATTTTTATTAAGTTACAATTTTATTATCTATAAATAATAATTCAAGTTCATTATTCATTTTTGTAAAACTTAGTTTAACATAAATATTGATAAGTGTATCATAGAAACAATTCATCATTCTCTTACGGAAAAACTTATGCAATCAGTGAGCAAAAAGCTCGAGAGTATTTCATTGTCGCTGTATGATTGAGAAAAATGACAATTAAAAATATCTGATTACCAGATTGTTTTGATGATTTTTCTAAAAATTTAATGCCAAAATTATTTAGTAGGTTTCAATTTGTTCCGTTTCCATGATGTATTATCGAATGGCCTTATAATAATAACCTAGGTTAAAAATTCTGTTTACTTTTTGTGCGAGTTATTGTGATTTCTATTCACGAGTTTTGTTTGTCCCATTTCTTTTCAAAAACAATTCACTTTTTTATCAATTTTAGTTAGCTTGCTATAACTCTAACTATTTCCTTGTTACTACTACTTGTTTAAAGCATTATCATTAACGAATTAAATAATGATGTTTATTCAAAAAAGCTATTTGTCACAATTACAAAAAAAACCAAACTATCACGCACATTTGAAATGGCCTTGAACTAGAAATAAATTTAATTTAAATAGATTATCTGCATAGTTTGTAGTAGTGATTGAAAATGTATAATTATTCCAATCCACTACCGAACCATTACCGCACTCGAGATTTCTGCTACCATTCCATTAGCGGTAAACACAAATTTTTTTCATTCCATTATCGTGCCATTATCGTGCCATTATCGTGCCATTATCGTGAGTTTTTTCTATTCCACTACCGTTCCACTCTTTAATTTTCAACCATTGAAAAATTTTAGATCCACGGAAAACTCAAATTGGATAAAAAAATATTTTTCTTGATAATTTGAACATTTAAGTCTAATAAATGCTGATTATTTATTGTTTTAAAAATTTAGTGTTAAAAAGCTGGAAAAGAAATGTAAAAATCTTTGTATTTGATAAATACATTACTTAATTTTTTTAATAAAATCAGACCGTAAACCACTGCCGTTCCATAACCAGTAAACACAATTAAAATCATTACATTTCCGTGCCATAATCGCGGCTCATATCCAATTCCACTACCGTTCAATGGTAAAGTAACTTTTAAGTAACTAGCAGGGTGTCGTAGAAATTGAGGTGTTGAGGGGGTCTCATTTTGAATTTTTTCAAAGTTTAAAGGGAGGGGGGTCAAACTCGTCAGATTTAAGCGACATTTTTTGGATTTATCGGCAAAATGTGCTATTTTCAGGAAAAAAATTGCTATTTTATGAATTCAGATTTTCATGGGGGGGGGTATACCCTACCAGATTTGGTCCCTCTGGGACACCCTGGTAACTAGTAACTAAATTTTCAATCACTAATTTGTAGTGAATAGTGAGTTATTGCCCATTGGCTTGATTTGATTTTAGTATTATTTACATTTGCTTGTGAACGACAGTCTAAAACGAAG
>JAQIXJ010002995.1:0-14027 GCA_034700185.1 Phthiracarus laevigatus
TAAAACTCCCAAAATAATTATCAGAATATTCCCAATAACCGATAAAATAATGATTATATGTAAAATTCCGTGCTTTACTTATTAATTACTATATTTATTTTAATTTTTATATAAATTCGATTATTAGTAATAAATAGCAAAATTAGCAAAAGTAGAAAAATTAGAATTATCAGTTTGGGTCGACTTAGCACTGGTTGGGGTATCAGTCGGGCTCGGGCTTGAAATTTTAACGATTTATTAATAAGTCTAATATAAAATACGTAAAAATATTTAGATTGAATTACTAATAATGAGAATAAGCTCATTTTCCTGAAACTAATCCAGAAACTTACGCTTAAAACCAGAAATCTTTTATCTTGAGCTTCTAAAAAAGTTGTATGCCGGTAATGGGCTTATTTATAGATTAGAGGCCAGGTGTGTGGTTGAGCTAAAATAATGCTTTTATAAAACACAATTATAGTTATGTTTTTATATTGAAAAAATATTGAGATATAACTAAATGTAAAATTTTATTTAATTTATAATCAAAAATGGAATTTGAGATCCAGTGCAGCGATAGTTTTTCAAAAGCTATATTATTTGATTAATGTTTGCTATATTTCAATGAGATTCGAAACATTTTTGTTATTGTTTTACAGTAATTTTCTATTTTGAACACAACACGCTTATCTGCAAATATAAGTGCATTATACATAAAAACAACGCAAGTAAATTAGTAAAATCAGAATTCAGCAGAAAATATTAGGATTTTTTCTCCAGTATATTTTTAACCCAAAATTTTGAAAATAAACAAAAATGACAGTAATTGAGAGCTCACTTTCTCAGTTTAATGCATACTTAGGCAGCAAACATACAAGTTTCTAAGCAAAAACCGCAAAATCCCAAATCTCTTAATCAATATAGTCAGGGAAACCCTTTATTAATATAAAATTGCGAACGTTGACAGGCGGACATTGTCAAATCCATAAGCTCGACTTTTGTATAAAAAATATGCTAAAAATCTCTTTGTTAAAATAAATTGGTCGTGTCTTTTCAAATTCTAATGCTTGACTTTTAAAGTGAGATAAAAAATGTCTATATTTTATCTATATTTTTGAGTATCAATTTGCGATAATAATTGGTCTTTCTGAGTCTGTTTTTTCAGGTTCGGACATAATAATATTAGCCTGATGTTAATCATTAGGCTGATAATTATGGAGCAATCTTAAGGTTACTTTCAACTATTATTTCATTGTTATTTAGATATTCAATAAATATTCATTGTTAGTCGAGATTAGTAGTCAAGGTTATTCAAAAACATGACTTCATTAATATGTTAGGTACGTACTCAGAAACAAATAACATGCAACATACAGAAATGTTTAAATAATGCAACAGATAATAGTGTTTGAAAAAATTATAGGAATGAAGATTCAGAATATTACGAAATACGTATATATATATAACAAGTATCGATGTATATTATAAGCTCATTTATTAAACATAATTTAAAGGATTTGTAACAATAGAATATTGGGTCACATAATTTAAAAATAGCGGACAGTAAAAGAAAATGTAATCAAATCAAAAATAAGAGTAAAATCAACTTTATATAATCAAAATTATTATTACACTTATAGAATTCAATTGTTATTTCACTTTCTCTCCGCTTAATTTTAATACGCCGTAAAAAATTTATTTTCTTATCTATTTAACTATTTTGATTCAGTGACTGTACATTTTTACAATCATTCAAATTAAATTATTTTGTAAGATTTTTAAAAATTAATTAACACATTTATTATTATTATATCTGATACTTAGACAGTTTCGCAAAAAAAAATCATAAAAGCGTATTACAATTCGATGCTTTAAAATGTGTTTATGTGTGTTGTTGTTGAAATGAAAAAACAAGTCTCGGCTTTTTGTTTAAAAATGATGGTCAAATATTTTTCTGCAATTAAATTTGATATAAATTTCAAATAAAAATTAATATTTTATTCTATATATAATATTTTTAATGTTCAAAATTATGCAGTTATTTTGTAAATTATGCGAACTATGACTATAATTTTCATCAAATATTAAGCAAATAATAGGCACATTTGTTGGTTTAGGTTTTACTGCATAATACGATAATTATTCATGAAACTCAGGAAAAGCATAATTTGGCACATAAAGGCAATTATAACTAGATAGCAGTCGTGTTCGTTGGTTGCCGTTCTGGTTCAACATGTTGTTGTTGTTGTTGTTGTTGCTGCTGCTGCTGCTGCTCGAGGACTGTTTGCTGTTGCGATTGTAATGGCAGTTGTGTTTGTTGACTGTTAACGCATTGATTCTGCTGTTGCGATGACTGAGACTTGATATTTCGATTTAAAGTATCATTTACTAGAGTTTCCACCATTGCCCGATCGTCCTATAATTGTATTCATTAAAAGGTAGTTTATAAAATACTCTATGAAAATTTTTTAAATTCTTATATAATATGAATCGACTGCGACTTTACTGGACTATAAATTTGATTAGTAATTTTGTTGTTAATAAATAAATACCACGTTAGTCCATACACCAGAACCGCGAATACAGCACAAATTAGTCTATAAATCTAACAATATTCCCATTTTTAAAACGCTCATTCCTTTAAAGGGTCAAATTGCATTTTTAATAACAATACGGAAGATAAGGTAGAAGAGTCAAAATTTTAATTAGGTTTAAGGGGTAAGAATTGATTTTATTCAAAAAGATTTAATTTCTACTTAAAGATAGTCTCAGGAAAAATACAAATCATCAAATTAAAAGATTTAAACTGATATTAAACTGACTAAACCACACCCATTAAACGATTTTTACAAAGCTTATTACTTTTTACACTTTTTTATTACGGTAATTATAAAAAATTTTGAATTTTTAATGTTCAATATTGTATTTTAATATCCAATAAATGCAGTGTATTTAGAACATAATTAGAATAAAATCTATTATACCCAAATATTTAATTAATAAGTTAATTAAATGAAAAACACCAGTAATAAACAATTTGGTTTTTATTATGTGTTTAATGTCATGTTTAATTCTGGTGTATGCCATAATAAAATACAAATATATTGAGATCCCTTGTAAAAATTCAGTTAAATACGGTGGATATATACCCATACCCAAACTGATGGTACTCTAAAGTATATCTGTGATCAATAGTAACTATTGAATAGTTCATTATACCGGTATATGGGGTACTAAATGAAGTTTTCTCAGACCGGCAATAGAGTGGGTTGTTTAGCGTGTGCGTGCGAATGCATTCAAATGAGGGAATTCCAAGAGTCTGTTCCATACAGTAACTCGAAAGTTCTTTGAACCGATTTCAATACAACAATACTTGAATGGGATCATCACATAATTGGTCCCATATTGGGACACATAATGCGTGAAAATAATGGATGAACAAGCGATCATTCAAATTTTTTTATTAACGTTAGTTTCTCAAAGCTTAGTTACGGTAATAATGAAAAATAATAATTTCATACCTTATTGATGAATCCAAAATAAATTAATTCATCAGTTAAATAAGAATAATTATCGGTTGGTTCAATTTCACAGGAAAGTTGTCTAATAATTCTATCATCCAAACGCAATATTAAAGTCATTATAAATTTATCACTTGACGAACCCTCTTCGAGAGGTTGATTAACATTACACTCGATACTAATTATTCGTCTCGATTCTTCGTCATAAGAATGAATGGGCGAATTTAACTGCTTAACCGAGTCAACCATTACCTCTGGAGACATAGTTCGCTGACGAGTAATAAGTGGAGGACGAGTGGTGGTAACGATAGCAGTGAGAGGAAAAGCACCATTTCGTACTTCGTCGAAAAACTTTTCGAATTCTCTCTTTGGAGCATCACTTTGTTTGAATGTGACGGATGGACGACTATCATCGCTATGTCTGATTTCAGCTAGTATTACATCATTGCTAATCTTGAGGCACAGAAATTTCGCTATCGCTTCTTCGGTTAGTTGTTCCGGTTGATAGGATGGATAGTTGACAATAATGTGAGCGCAAAATAATCGCAAAGACGGAACCTCAAAGATAATCGGGTGGAATAATAATTCTCTAGCTGTTGGTCTGTCCTCTGGATTTTTGTTCAAACATCTTCTAATAAAATCTTTTTGCAATGGATTGTCGAGAGACTCGATCGTCTTTAAAATGACTTCATCGGTGATATGCGTAGAAGAATCGCCATTTCCCGATATTTCTAAGGCAGCCATCTCTAAGGCACACATTCCGAACGAATAAATATCAACAGCAGGTGACAGATCCGCGTTTTGGCCGTCAGCCATAGTGCCGATCTCTGGCGCAACAAAATGCAAATTCACTTTCGAGTCTCCTCTTACTGTTTTCACGTGTTTATGGATAGCATCGGGAGCTACCGCTCCGATTTTAATGAGACCGTTATGACTAATAAAAATTGAATCGCAATTAACATTTCCATGAATAATCGGAGGTTGAGATGAATGCAAGTAACAAAGTGCTGATAAAGTTTGAGTGCACCATCTTTTCCATCCCTATATTTACAATTATTTTAAAATCATACATAATTAACTTATAGTCATTTCATACTAATAAAGCCATTTTGATAACGTTTCGTTTAGTCTTCTTAAGGAACTGTTTTAGTGATCCACTAGACATATATTCCGTAATGAATATAACGCGAGGCTTATCAACATCCTTATGAATCCAATACTTGTGTAATTTGACAATATTTGGATGTTCTAATTGGATCAGTCTATCAAACACTTCGCTAATCGTTTCTTCTCGAGCTTTGAAATATTTGCGTTCGGAAAACCTCACTTCATTCCAAACAACTTCCACGCCTTCTTCAGTATCCATAGCCAGATAAGTGGCATCAATACCAGGTATATCTCGTTGTTCGACCTGTTAAGCAAACATTTTAATTGTTATGAAATCAAGTGGTATTAATGTGAAACGTCTAAACGCAATTATATGTCACTAACATTTTGTTAGACAATCAATTGTGCACACTTTCAATGGATTACTCACTTCTTCCCTTCTCTTAAGCCATCGACCGCATGGACTCTCTTCTAACACATCGTTCTCTTCTTCGGAGTCGTCCACACCATCGGACTGCGAACACTTCTTCGTATCATTTTCTGTTGCTTTGCTATCGATCATTATTTTATTATGTTATTATACTATTTTGTTCAAATTTACAATTATTAATATAGAGTTAATTAGGAATGACTTTATAATTAAGATATTCAATGATAGCCAATATATAGTTATAACACATCGTAAACACCAATAATAGTCATCACAAAAATCAACGTTTAATCAAATCAAATCAAATCAATGCTTTTGTACCAATAAATCCAATCGAAAATCAGTTGATTACGCGTTAAATTACAATAATTAATAATATGATATATACTAAATAAACTTAAACGTTAAATCGTAGGATAATGTAAAATATAGTATCGATATTTTTCGTTATTAAAATTAGTTGATATATAATGCGCTCATACGTAATAAGCAATGACCAAAAATGCGTCTATACTGTAGTTTACTATTAGATTATCATAATATTGACAAACACTGTTTTCCATCACAATTTACTAATACAATATATTATATACTTTTATAGTATTCAATTGATAATTCAACCAAATATACAATATATTTTATTAATGACCACAGTAATAGGTATTGAGTAATGACATAGTGTTTGAGACGGAACTATAACAGACACTGATAACAACAAACGTAGAAAAGTTCGCATTAAATGTAAAAACGCGACAATTCGTTCATTTCATCTGACAGTGTGTGTGTGTGTGTGTGGTGTGAGTGAGTGAGTGTTAGTGTGTGTGTATGTGTATGTGTTTGTGATAATTATTAAAACACTAATGAATGTTTTGGTGGCGTGTATTTAATAAGATCGTGTACCACTATTATTATACATACTAACGTTACTATCGTACATATTATACGTCATCTATTTATTTCATTTATATAACATTTTTGTTCATTAGCGGTTAATGATGCGATGGTGTTTGGCTGTCCGCGCATAACTAAACTAATCTATTTATTACACGAAATTAAATGAAAAAACTTACTAATAACTTGTATTTTATTTTGTTTTATTGTAGAATAATTATTTTTAAAAAATGGTTCTTCTATTATTGAATTATATGTTGTATGTTATGTTAGATCATTTCTAGTTGATTTAAAGCACGCCCCGATTTTATTCACAAAAATACAAATTCATTTTATCTTAAAAGTACAACAAAATTTTATATGTGAATATAAAAATAAGTGGTTGAGTGACCTTAGTTTAAGCCATGAATTTTTTTAATATATTACTTTTAATTATTTAAATTTAATTGTTTAGCCCCTAACCGTAAGCAATGTTAAAGTGTGGAAAGTTTTGTTTAGGCATATACAATGTATTAAATATAGCGTATGTTGAAATTGTTGGTAAAAGATTTTATTTAACGACTAAGTTCGATTGTTCTAATAATTTTAATAAATTTTAAATATATTTTATTAAGAATATTAAACTTATAACAGTATTAATTATTATATATTATAGGTGTATAATGAATGCAAAAAAATAAATTTTTATGTTTGTTATTCAAATTACATTTTTATCCCCAAATTATTTAAATGCATAATTATAATTAAAAATAAAAGCGTATTATTATTGATTGTTAATTAAATGAGTTACCGTACAATTAATGTATTGCTTAAGAACGTCTGACAACGTGAGCGCTCGCATGTAGACTTGCAAAAATAAATATAATGTAGAAGAAAACTAGATATTGAGCGACGGCTTATAATAGTTAGGTCATTGGCCGTCTACAAAGGTTACTTCACTTGTGTCTACCTCTACTAAAACTTCAGAGACTTGTCTGACGATCAGAGAAAAAATAAAGTAAGGAACACTTTTAAAAGAATATGCAGTATGAATGGGGGATAGGATGTGGCACAATAAGCTTTGGTGTCATCAAACTAACTCGTAAATTCTGTGTACACAGAAAAGAGTTAAAAAGTATACTGCAATAGTACAATGAATTGATTATATATAATGACGGCAGAAAAGCTCATTTTTCTTGAGCTTGAGATTGAACATCCCGGGCTTTAGCTCAAAACTGGAAGGAAATAAAAATTAAATTTACTCCGCCTGAGCTTACTTATTTATGAATGTGCTTTAGCTTGGCTATGAGCTTATATGTTACAATTTAAAAAAAAACACTATTACTATAAAATTTATAACTTAATATGTTTTAACAGTTTCAAAATTTTTAAGTCATAAATAATAGTAAAATCTGGCTTACTTTATCCCAAAAACTTGCATTGCCCAATTATGATTTTTTATTATTGTTTTCAAAAACAAAATTATTTACTTTGTATGCAATACTTGGACGAAATTTGAAAAATTTTATGGCAATGTCTGTTTTTATTAATTAGTAAGAAGTTAAAGAAGCTTGACAGTTTAAGGCTTAAACTTTAAGCTTGAGCTTAATAATCTAATTAATCATAAAATTGTGAGCTTCGAGCTTAAGAATTAAACTAAATCTTTTCTTTGAGCGTAGATTGGGCTTGATCTTTCTGCCATCATTAGTTATTGAACTTTTTGTCCACCCATTTTTTATACTTGCGAGACAAAAAATAAACAGTTCGAAATAAAACCTAAAGTTTTTTGCTTTTAAAGAAACGCTTGAAAGTTTATAAAAATTACAAATATATTCGCATTAAATTCTTATTAATTTAAAATATCATCAATTCATTAATTATTTAAATCTCAGTAAAAGCTAAACATAAATTTGCCACATTCGAATTATTATCTTTATTTAGTTATTAGAGATATTAACGTGAGGACATAATCCTCATTTGTCCCCAAAAATACAAAGTTGTCTACTTATTGGGGCATAACACCAAATTGACAAAATTTTTTACTCTTTTTTACTCTTTATTGAAGTTTAATAAAAAAATATGTAAATAACAATTTTAGGTTTAAATACAAATTGAAATATTAAAACTTATGTACGAGTTAGTAAAAAATTTGCAATAATTGTTAAGTAACATTTTATTAAAAATTTGCGAAAATAACACTTAAGTACCAAACATCTATATAAACAATTACGATACTATCCTATCATACAACATCTAATCGATGCCGAACTCTACACTTGCCCAACAACCCAACCCGTACCCCAGCAGACCCAACCGGTCCTCACCACACCCAAACCAAACCCAACCTTCCCAAAACGATATCCAATCCAGCTTTTCTTACTAAAAAGACAAAACCAGTAGACCATAAATATGATATTGCAGGGAAACCTCATTTCGATTAATGATTTATTAAATATTTTTAAAAATTGTTTCATTGTTTTTTGAATAAAATAATCTTTCTGATCAAAGTGAGCGCATTAATAATGTCTTGTTAATTCCTATTTTAACTTGACTTTTATCAAACATTCGTTTATTTATTAATCATAAATATAATAAAACCCAAATGAGCTAATATGGAATGTTCATTCTGTCTAATTTTCGTTTAATTTTTAAAAGGTTTTTCAGGACAGTACTGCAGTTGTCTGTTAGCTATCGATAGAACATGGGGTATACGGTCACGTGTGCCTAATTTGTTAGGGTTACTAAACCAGATAAATTCTACTTAAAACAATAAGAAATTATGTCTATATTTTTGTTTACAAAGACATAAAATAGTTAATATTAAGTTTAATTTAATTAAAATGATAAAATTGATATTACGTTGATATTACGTATACAAAAAGAATTTAATAAGACAATAAATTTGATTGGGTATATAAGCTTCATAAGACAATAGTTTGTAGGCAATTTTTAGCTCACTTTAAAAAGTCGAGCTATTGGATTTGACATGTCTGTAACTGAGTGACTATGTAGACTTTTTTTTATATTTTTGATATTTAAATTTTTTCAATTTCATTTTTTCATTTTTTTTAATTTTTTTCAAATTTTCAATATTTTTCAATTTTATATAATTTGACAACAATTTAAAAGTTTGTTAATGTTAGTTATAACCAAAATTAATATAGTTGGAAATTTTTTGTAAGTTTTATTACATTGTTAAAAATATTGTTGCAAAAGAACTTGAGAGACTGTTTACTGAAATCTGGCTCAGTAGTGATTCAAACTTCAGAGAGTGGACAACAACTTTTTGTAAGGCAAGTTAGTTTTTTACAACAATGCATTAAAAAAATTTCATTTCATTTTTAATTGTTTAATTCATATAATATTTAAAATAAGTATAGTTATAAAAAGTTTGCAAAAATATTTTAATGCATTATATATATTGTTGGAAAAGCACTTTAGAGAGTGTTTACTGAAATCAGGCTCAGTAGTGATTCAGAATTCAGAGCGTGAATATCAACTTTTTCTTAATAGATTATTAACAAATTTTATTTTTTACAGATTATTAAATTTAACTTAACATTTTAACAATACGGACTGCAATGAAGATAAAACGAAGGAAAGAAAGCGTAAATGGATAGAGAAGAAGAGCAAATGACGAGTGGCGTGAGAAGGAGTATTGCGTTAAGCATTCTAAGTTATGTTATTATTTTCAAAATTCTGTTTATACCGACAAATATGCAAAATAAAAGTAAAAATTTTACTTTAAATTGAATAATAAACTCCATTTATTTTAGCAAAATAAAATATTAAAATAAATATCGGTAGTTCAAATATTTTATGTGAGTTATTGTTGGGGAGAAAGTTTATGACAAATTTTCTTTCAAATTCTTCAAAAAAATAATGTCCAACATGGAAATTAATCCATAGGATAATGACATTACAATACACAAAAATATATATCATTAGTAAAACATATGATTTTAACGTTTACATTTGGAGAAACTTTCTAAAAGGAACTTTCACATAAATTTTCTCCATCTATAGCCAAATTTTATTGAATATAATACTAATTATAGGTCAAAAATTACCCAAAGCACGTAAAATTGTACTTTTCCCGAATAATTAATTTAACAGTAAGTGCTGTAATCACTGAGAAATTCTTTAATTTTTTATTATTCGCGATATTAGTTGAAGATTCTCAGCTCATTAAGCGACAAACAACTTTATAAAAATTTAAGACAACATATTTTTTATCCAATTATTTACTAAAGAGAACTAGATTTTAGGCAATTTTTTTATATAAGGTCTACAAGTTTGAACGTAATGGGATCTTTTTTCGGTATTACGTGTAAGTATTTTTTATATACAGGTCCAATTGGTTTCGAATAAAATTGTTGAACCAAATGATTTTTTGGATTCGGATTAAACTTTTCAATAGAAAAATAAACAGTTCCGGCACGTAATGCGTACAAACACTTGTCTCGCGGATTGATCGCTACCTATTAATTAATTGTTTTTTCATTCAAATAAAATTTAACAACAATTTGAATAAATATTTACATTAAATCCTGGATGATATTTAAGGGTCTTTTGCGTGACTAAAATCACACTTTGGTTAACATGATCTCCAGGAACGCATTTCATTTCATATTTAATAGGTTTCCTTTTATGTCCGCCTTGACTCTGTGCCGGAGATTTACCACTCAATCCTACCGTTAAACATATATTTCGTGTAATCGTTTTTCCTAATATATTGTAATATAACAAAAACAATACTAAGTTATAATTACTGTTTATTGACGATCAATGTTTATGATCCACATTTACTATTTATCATTTTTGAAATGTTAAGCATCCATAATACAAAGTCTATATAAGTCTTATAATATTGAGTAAGTTATGTTTAATATACCATAATATATTGATAACTTAAGTTTATTAGAAATGCTTAACACATCAATGTTAACAAATATTAAATATGTTTTGGATCAACAAATATATAAATGATTAATTCACTGTTAGTAACAAATCAAAACACGTTTACCACAAAACTGGGCGCAAACCAACGCAAGCGGTTTGTTAATCGAGTTTAACAAAATCATTTTTTTGTTGGTTATTTAACTATTTTCGTTATAAGATTTATTATTAGAACCAACGCCACCAATGAAAGCAAATCCAAGACAATAGCTGATAATGAACACGAATTGATAGACAGCCCCGACTTTCCAATGAGTTTTATTTATTTGTGACGTAACTTCGATCAAACTGATTGGTGTTGAGGGGTTGTCTATAAATTAGTGTTGACAATGAGCTATTGTATGATACATGTAGTGTTGTGCGTGAGTGCGTGTATGTGTATGTGAATAACCACATTGATTTAATTGTATGGTTTATGTGATCGTTTCATTGTACCGATGTTTTCAATAGGTGTCAGTCACGCCAATCACACTAATTAGACCTAATTGTTAATAGATCTCAATAATATTGACAATACATAATATCTTGTGTTAACATAAATGGGCGCGTATTTGCCAACACCGGTCACCGAAACAGTTCGAGAGGACGGAGACTCGCATCGAATCAATTATGGCGCTTCCAGTATGCAAGGATGGCGCGTATCACAAGAGGTACGCATACAATCAAATTGATATCATATTTCATTAATAATTTTGATTCACATTAATAGGACGCTCACAGTGCTATTTTAAACTATGACAGCAATTCATCGTTTTTCGCAGTTTTCGATGGACACGGAGGACCAGAAGTGGCCAAATACTGTGCACAACGATTGCCACAATTTATAAAATTGTCGAAATCGTACGAAAATGGCTATTTTAGCGAAGCTTTGGAAGAATCGTTTCTTGAATTTGACGCGAGTTTACTTAAACCTGAGGTCATAGAAGAGTTGAAAGTATTTGCCGAAACAAGTGATTTGGACAAAAACGATGAAAATGATGACGAAGACGATGAACACGAAGACGAAGCTGCTCTTCTGAGAAAAGAAGCGGACATTCCAATCGAAGATTTGATGCAAAGGTATAATAGAGGATCGGTTACCGAAGAAAACGAAGTTGAGTGCAGTTCGAGTTCAAACATTAAATTTAAAGTTCCATTGCCCTCACATTTGAAGCAAGATGTGATTAATAAAGACAAAAAACCACTTTCACCATACCTTAGAGCCAAAAATAATCTATCGGTTGAGGGCGACGAAGAAATGTGCAGCAGTTCTACATGTGGTTCGACTTCGAATATCGATGACGTATCCAATAGTGATAATAATTGTATTTCACAGCCCGATAGCACAAACAAAATCGATTCTGAATCGCTTAATGAAGCAAAAGCTAAACCAGAAGAATGTGATAAATATAATAAATCGATTCAATTATCTAATGGTGAATCAACTATTTCTGACACTAATTTATTGGACAATGAAATTTGTCAATCATCTCATTCTTCTATCGATAAGATTGATTCGCCCGATAATGTTAACGAAATAACCACATCCAACGTCGAATCATCTAAGATCTCCAGTGATATATCTACTGATAATAATAATGATGATATCAATTCTTCGTCGCATCTGATCACAAAAGCTGATACATCTAACAATAACAATACTAATAACAATATTGAATCGAATAATGATGGCATATCCAGCGCTGTTTCCTCAGTTTCTCCCAAAGGTAAAGGAAAGCAGAGAAAGATTACACCACCAAAACGTAAGATTTCACCATTGATCGCCGAAGTCGATAATTCTGGACCAATTTATAAATCATTTTTGCGCGATTTTGACGATTCTGATGATTCCGATGATAGTCATGACGATTATATTGGCGATATATCGGACGACGATGACGATGAAGATGAGGAAGAACTGGAAGACGAAGATGAAGAGAGCTCTGATGACGAACTCGATGATGATTCGGGATTTATCGTACAATCGTCAGGTGCATACGAAGAACCCGGTAGAGACAGCGGATGTACTGCTGTTGTGGCGCTATTACGCGCTAACAAATTATATGTAGCAAATGCTGGCGATTCGAGATGCGTTGTCTCACGCAATGGTAAAGCCATTGAGATGTCAGACGACCATAAACCAGAGGATGAAGTGGAACGCAGTCGCGTAGAGAAAGCTGGAGGAAAAGTAACGCCTGATGGAAGAGTTAATGGGGGATTGAATTTGTCGCGTGCTATCGGCGATCACGCCTACAAAGATAATCATAATCTTTCTGCTCGTCAGCAAATGATTACCGCTTTACCAGATGTTAAAACTCTTAGTTTAGACTTTTCAAAAGATCATTTTATGGTTCTAGCGTGCGATGGAATTTGGTAATATTCAACGTTTGTTGAACCAAATCCATTTCATATCTCATTAATATAATTTTTGTTACAGGAATTCGCTTACAAGTCAACAGGTAATCGATTTTATCGATGAACGTATCACTAAAGCACAAAAGTTGTCGAGTATTTGCGATGATGTAAGTTAATGATTGGAATTTATGGTTCTATTTTAGTTACTATGATTGAAACGAATTATGATTTTTTGTTTGTTAGCTGTTTAATCATTGTTTGGCTGCGAATACAATGGGCGATGGAACTGGTTGTGATAACATGACTTGCATTATCGTTAAGTTCAATGAATTCGAGTCTAAACGTAAATCACGTGACGATTATGAAGAGACCACGAATAAAGTGGACACTAGTATAACCTCTGATGAACCCGCTGTAAAGCGATTAAAAACGGATAATTTCGATAATGATAGAGAAATCAATTCAACTGAAGTTCAGGTTTGACGATATAAACAAAACGTCTCTCATTAACGAAGATATCTTTACAATACATTTTTTGGGGATTTTCGTTCATTCAAACATTTATTTATCATTTTCAGAATTAATGCATTTTCTTATAAAAATTCATCATAAGGAATATAGTTGTATACTGTTCACAATTCTTTGTTTACTGTCAATTATAAGATAAAAATCAATAAAAAAATTTCAATTAAATAATCAATCAAATTATATATAACTAACTATTATAGTTGGGAAGGAGAAAGTTTCTAAAGAAAGTTTCTGAGAAATTTTCTTTCAAATTTTTCAAAAAGAGAAATATTCCCAACAAAGAAATTTTTTGTAAAAAA
>JAQIXJ010002996.1:0-14027 GCA_034700185.1 Phthiracarus laevigatus
TCAGTGGCATCTGCCGCTTCGAGGCGGTAATATCTTATAGAACCCTTAAATCAAATGCCACAAGTATCGTATAAAATCCGATTTTAGTGGCAGCTGCGAGCGAACGGAGTGAGCGAGCGATTATTTACTAACATAAACTAATTTTTCAAAGTCAGATATTATGACCGTTTCGAGCTTGTTTTAAATTAATAATGGTTTTTTATGTTCGATAACTAATAAATAAAATTATTGAAACTTGTAAAATGAAACTACATGAAAATAAAAATTATAAAATTTTGTTCCATTTAAATCATCTTCGATTATTATTTACGTTTAGCTATGCATCTTGATATAGCCCATAAGTAATAACTTCTTTGTAGTTTAAGTAGTTTTAATAGATTCAGTCTGATTTGAATTTTTTGTATCTGGAAAATTCAGTAAGTTTTGCAGATTAACTCAGTCCATTAAAAGCTGTAAATAATAAAATAAGTTTAGATTAATAATTATAGATTCAAATAAATCTTATATTTATTGGCCCCAGTATGCTTTGTCTTTATTTATTTTTCTAAATTAACGGGTATAATATCATAAAGTGAATTTTAAATAAAATTATATAAGAATACACACCTTTTTTAATATAAATATCTCTATTTCTGTGACTAGACATTTTTATTAATTTTTTTGAAATATTTAAATTTTTTTAGATTTTCGACTTTTTTTTTAAAATACGCACCGTGAAAATTATTTAGGATATTTTTTTCATCCTTTAAATTTCTTAAAAATTGTTTATCAGACATGTTTGTCTGCACTTTTATGTTAATAAAAGGATTTGTTCTTTACATCAAGAAAAGATTTTACTGATTTATTATGTTAATTAAAGGGTTTTATTCTTTTCTAATGTAGATAAATAAATTTTCCGGTCACATAGCCCAAATTATAGGTCATTGATTAGGATTAAAAGGATCAAATATGGCCAAAATTGTAACATAAAACGAGTAAACTTGGGCAAAAAGCAAGTCAAAATGCGTATATTTTATTGCGATTTTTATATTTAAAGCGATATTAAAAGTAAAGAAAATAAAAGGACATACAAAAATTAATTTTTTACAAATATATCAGCTCGTTTCAAAGCCAATTGGATTTGAATTTACCCTCTCCCACTGTTTGCCAAAAGCGCCCCACGCATCCTAAAAATGAAAGTGAACAATTCATTGCGTTTAGAAGGTTTTTTTGGCCAATTGCAAATGATTTGACATTTAAATAAGAACAGATAAACACCCTCTTAACACTTCAGATGCTATACCATAAAACTTTCATTTGAGATATTCTGGGATAAAAATATTTTTGTCTTCCACAGTACTTTGAGGGACACATTTTCTGCTCTACACCCCAAATCATAAACTAATCGTGTTTTACAGAAAATGTTAAGAATTTAGGTGAAAATCACATATAAAATTATTGCCATCCATTTAAGCTATTATATGATTAATATATGCTATATACTATTTTTAGTGTTTTTAAAATTTCGTGTTTGTAGATTAAGAACAGAAAAAAATTAAATTTTAAAGAAAAACTAACTGAGGGTTACCTATATCCTCACAAATATGCATTTACGGTAAAAAAGCTATAAGCTTGCAAAGTAGTTGCTGGGTTTGTTTTTATCCCGTAAGTCTTCTGAATTGGTAAAATTTTGAAAAATTCAAAAATTAATTTGAATTCTGGCTAATTAAACATTTTTGTCATTAGTTCTAAAATTTTGTTTCTTTATTCTTTGTTAAGCAGTCGATGATTTAACATCAAAATACACTTTTATCATCCTTAATGTTAGGTCCTTATTGAACACACAATTATTCTTACGTTATTCTTTCTTCAAGTTAAAGCTAGAAAGCTACTTTGTTTGTGTATTATATCCTTTTTTGATGCATTTCTAAAGTTCATCTCTTTCATCTTTCATTCATAATTGTCTGTGCGAATTGGAGAGTCAATGCTGTTCTAACAATGACCCGCTTTAACCAGTCTTGTTTGCCAATGTTTTTTGGTGATTTGTTGCAATAAATTTAAACGTTGGTTATCCATTAATAAATGTCTATGGGAACATGTTAGTTAATTACTTTATTATTCGTCGTTTCTCAAGTCTTGATTGTAGTCCGCTTCGATGTATTGTTTTTTTATAATTCTCTAAACTATGCACAAATCTATTCAATTAAAAAACATTTAAAACAAAGTGAGAACTTAACAATATTCGTGATAATTTATTTGGGTACATGTTATTAAATACATTTTTTCAATTCTTTTGTTTAATAGTGTACTCAGCATGTTTTTTATTGATGTTTAGCAAAAACTTAATGTTAATAATTTGATATGAGTTCTGGTGTTTGGGTCACTGATATGATGTGTGTGTCATTAGAGGTGAGTGTGGACTGTAATGACAGCGTGAGAGGAATATACCGTTTGTTTTATAGACTTTGAGTTTGTGATACTCGAGTACAACGTGTACTTGTCGTCTATTGTTGAAGCGGTTATACCTATACGTTGTTATCGTTGATACCAGTGATGCTCATATACTATTGATAGTTGATAGTTGTTCCAGAAGAATGTGTTCTTCGTTGAAGGTGTCGTTGACGCTGATTGAGAGAGGTCAATGACAAAACGTGGAACGTGGAAAGTGAGACTAATAATCACTACTGTATAAAACACATTAGAAAACAATGCATAATAACATTCAGTTTTTAACACAACTTTATTATAAGAAATCAGATTATTAAGTGAATATTTTACATATTTTAATATTGAAGTGTATTGAATGTGTGAGCGGTGTGCTCTTAGCCCCATATCATTCCCCCCTGTCTTGAAGGACGTTTTCTCTGAGAATGTAAGGTTCGATTTGTGAGATATGTTCTTTAGTCTTGATCTGTTGACCATGTGTTCGATTACTAAGTTGACTTGAGTTGAGGACTTTTCCACGAATCGATATGGATCTTCGAATACAGGTGTGAGCTTGTTATTGCTTGGTTAGTTTCCAGGTGTGCGGCGTTTGACTGTATCACCTATGATAAGCTCTATGCTCGGGTGCTTCGCATCAAATCGTTGTTTGTTCTTTGCTTTGTAAGCATCGCTTCGAAACTTTGCTAATGTTTGAGCATCTTGTTGAGTGAGTGTACCTATAAGGTCTTTACCGAAGAATATCTGTTGTGGTGTGAAGCAAGTCACTGTGTGAATTGAGTTGTTGTAATTTTCGATGACGTCTTTCAATGCTGTTGACCATTTTAATGTCGGTTTGTCCAACTTGGCTAATTGAAGGCCTTTAGCGATTGCGCCATTCGATTTCTCATTGAGACCATTTGTTTGCGGATGGTATGCTGAGGTGAAGCTATGAGCAATTTTGCGTTGTTGGAGAAACTTCTTGAAAGCGTTTGATGTAAAGTTGGTTCCATTATCGGTTAAATGTCGTTCCGGTTTTACCACTTTGTTGAACACTTCGGTTAACGTGTTTATTGCATCTGTTGCTGTATTCGTTTTCGTGGCTTTGGCCCAAACGTATCTGGAGTGATGGTCGATGACAACTTGAATATATTTGGCTGATGTGCTTTTAGCCACGGAACCCATTACTATCGTATCCATAGCCCACAGTTGGTTGGTTGAACTTGGAGTTTCCAACGGTGTGAGTGGACCATAGGTGTGATGTAACGCAGGTTTGACTAATTGACACTGATGACAGCTTTTGACACATTGTCTCACATCGTGTTCCAGAGATGGCCAAAAGAATTGAAGTTTGACTTTTGCAACTGTGCGTGCGATTCCAGGATGTCCTGACTGGTCATGAAGTTTGTTGAGAACATCTTTGGTGTGTGTCGATGGTATAACCCGTTTCACTTGGTTTTGAATTTTAATACTGATTATATCGCCATCGATGAACATGTGTTTTGAGAGTTGATGGTTCGAGTTTTGTTGCCATTGGCGAATGTCGTTATCGGTGATTTCTTTTGTGTTGTTAACAAATGCTGTTGAGAGCAGTGAAGTTTCCACTGGAGCTCGGGACAATGCGTCCACGTGTTGCATTTTGCTTCCAGCTCTATGGATAACTTTGAAGTTAAATCGAGATAACTTTTCTGACCAACGGAATAAGCGACTTCTTGTGTCTTTGACGCCGAGTAGCCATTTGAGCGCTTGATGGTCGGTGACTAATGTGAATTCAGTCCCATCTAGATAAACGTAGAAGTGCTCAGTAGCGTTGACTACAGCGAGACATTCCAACTCTGTTGTTGAATAACGTGATTCTGCATCAGATAATCGTCGAGAGAAATAACTGATGGGATGATTGTTCTGATAAAGAATAGCGGCGATGCCAACACCACTTGCATCTGTATGCAGTTCGCACTTTGCCTTTGGGTCGAATAGCGATAAAACAGGTTCTTTGCTCAAAGCGTCTTTAAGTTTATCGAATGCAGTGTTTTGTTCTTCTACCCAACTGTATGGAACTGCTTTCTTGAGAAGTTGATAAAGCGGTGCTGCAATGTTGGCGTAATGATCGATGAATCTTCGATGATAATTGGCTAAACCCAAGAAGCGTTGGAGCTCAGCGATGTTGTTGGGTTTTGGAAATTCCACAATTGCTTTGATTTTTGCAGATTGCGGTTTTATTCGTCCATTACCAATGACGTGTCCAAGGAATTCGATTTCCTCAGCACCAAAGATGCACTTTTGTCGATTGAGTTTAATGTTGTGATGGCGAAGCTTTTCTAAAACTTGTCGAAGACACTTGTTGTGGTCGTGCCATGAAATGCCGTGAACGTTGATATCGTCAAAGAACTTTTCGCAGTCCTTTATGTCTTTGAGAGCTTTGTGCAAGTTACGGTTGCAGAAGGCTGGAGAGTTTTTACCACCAAAAGACATGCGAAGCCACTCATAGTGCCCGTCTTCCGTGATAAATGCCGTTTTTTCGATATCTTCTGGATGGACCTCGAAATGCCAGTAACACCATTTGACGTCCAGTTTGGAAAATCTTTTCGATTTGTGACACCTGTCGAAGATGTCTTGGACCAATGGAATCGGATGTCGATCGTCGATTGTGATTTCGTTGAGCTTACGATAGTCGATGCATAAGCGGTAAGTTCCATCAGATTTGGTTACGAATGTGATTGGTGAAGCATAAGGACTGTGCGATTCGCGAATGAGTCCTTTGTCCAGAAGGTCTTTGAGTTGACGATTGAGTTCTGCGCGCTTTACTGGTGATTGTCAGGGTGTCCCAAAGGGGGGTCTGGATAGGGTAAACCCCCACAGGAAAAAATGAAAAGTTGACTCCCCACCCAAAATTGGAAAAAATTTTGCTCTAACTTTTATAAGAAAAAAACATGATAAATTCATTATTAGATAAAACATAATAGTCTTTGCTGAAAACAAAATAATTAAAATAAAACATTACCTAAAAAGGTAATGTTTTTTACAACTTTTTATAACTTATAATAAAAACTTTATTTGTTGTAAGATAACTAAGTAAAAACATTTATGTTAAAAAAATTTTATAATACAAATTATGTTTCTATGTTTCTATACTTGTAGAAAAATTAATTAAATTTTCTTACTTTTTTCTGTTGAAGAACAACGTAATATATCACATATGTAATTATTATTCGGACGTTTCGAAGACCTAAACTTAGCACTTATTCTTCAGCGACCTATTTGAAAATAGTTTAAATTTAAAGTTTAAAATTTGTGTTTTGCACAGCTTTTAAGTAAAGTTTGTTGTGATTGGGAAAGAGGCAGCCGTTAGATAAGTATCATCTGTTTTATGTAAAACTTTATAGTGGACACAACTTATAGCTTCAGAACTTATTAATTTAATTTAATAAAAGTTGTTTAAATAATATCGAACTGGCATTGATTAATTTAAAATGATTTTCTGAAAACTATTCAACATTGTTATTTGGTTAAAGTTAATATTTTCAATTTATTGGCAAATGCAATTAATTGAAGGTAAAATTGTTTAATTTTTATTTTTAGAAAAATTATTGTAAAGTTGTTAAAGACAAATAGAAATGAACATTTTAATCTGTTAATAAATGAATAAACAAAAAAATTGCGAGTTAACAAAAGTTTTCATATAACTTTTTAGATTTTATTTCTAAATTATTATTCAAAATAAAAATAAATTATCGTAAAACCTTATTGTGTTAAAATTTGCATACATGAGTGAATTATGAATATATAATTTTACATTTTATCTAAGAATACTGCAAATCTAAAATATCCGTTAATCTTCACTTCAAAATTAATTAACATTAAACCAGTGATGCACTACTTAAAAGTTTATTTTGTAGCCTAAGTGTTTAATGAAAAAAACACATAAAAAAAGCTTTATACAGCAGCGTAAACAACTTGTAGTGTATTTCAATATCAAAGTAAATTTACATAATTCTAAGCTTTAAAATATTATAAGAAATTTTTATAATAAATAAACATTTAAATTAATTATTGTTCAAATAAATTAATTTTTTAAAATTATTTGTTGTTTTAAATGCATGTCTTTTACTATCGCTTCTGAACAACATTTTATTGACGAAAATTTACCTGATAAAATTAACAACTGTTACCAGCTATTACAACGATTGATCCCCTTTGAAAACGATGAGAATACCAACTCAAAGACAACAATTTTTCCTTGGAATCATCATCACGCGAAAGACTAGAAGATCGTTTGATGAAAATTTAATTAACTTTAATGGTATAAATCAATTTATATATAATTCATTCACATCTTGTTTGAATAATGCAATCAATCAATTGCCAAAGTCAAGTTTAAATGAAATAATAAATTTAACACATTCACTTGATGAAAATTTGCAACCCTCTAGTTCAAAGTAAATATTTGTTTTATATAATTGATTTTAATAAATTAATCTTAAATTCTATTAAATAAAATTAAACAGAAATGCAAACGAACAACATATTCAACAAGACTCTAATTTAAACGTTGTTTACAGCAGCTTATTTATATGTCGTGCAACACGTGAAACTTTTAAAGGTGTTAGAAATAATGAAATCTTTTTGAACAAATCGACAGAAATTGTAAATAATGAGTTTATTGAACTTAAAGCAACAGGAAAAACAAAACAACGAGATTTGAACTATTTTTAACTATTTGGAGTTTCGCATGATGTGTATTATAACAAAGCGTCAATCGATATGGTTGTGATATTACACAATATAAAAACTAATAAATATGGATTTGTTACTATTGGAGGCAGACTTGTAAATGAAGCCCAAGTTAGAGTTGGAGACACAACACCAGGTTATCAAAATCTAATTCGATTTAATAAACAATCAACAATGACAAAATTCATGAATAAACAAAAGGAATAGTCGCCTTATAACATTATATTGATTTATGATATAACAATTGCAATTATGTTTAACCAAAAATCTATTATAATTGATGCAACCATTGAAGCTATTATCAAAGATGGATAACAAGATATTGTTGTATTTAGACAAGACATTTCCTATACAAAATATCCATACTACGAACAGTTTTTACCATTATTAAAAGGTACAAAGTTTGTTTTGACCAATTATCGTCCTGAAAAATCATTAAGTCGTTGCGATAGATCAGAAATTAATGAAAGTCTTTCTGAAACTCCATATTTATTTAAAGAATCAAAAGTAACACCAAATCAAGATAATATATGCATTGAAAGTGAATATATAATACTTAGGCAAACATGTTTCATAGAAGTTGTTGAGAATGCTGATAATATTGATTTTACAATAATCGCAATTGAACCTAAAACACGGCAAAAAACCACGGAAGAACAAGATTTTGATGTAGAAATGGATAAAAGAAGTTGTAGCAGTGATAATATTAACATTGATATTATTTTTAGAACAACAAAAAGAAAATTCAATGATAGTGAAATTGAAGAATGGGAGGACACTTTATATTTTTCAAATACTTGGATAAAGCAGATCGAGTTGTATCAAAATGATTTAATTCCAGTCTGTTTTTCGCGATGACGTTAAACCATGGTTTGAATATTTATTCAATTCTGCCAAGCCGGAAACTTCAAAAAATAGATGCAGATTGTGCGAACAATATGCAGACAGATTAAAATTAAGAGATCAAAACATACCTGAAATTGCAAAACCAAATGGAAGACTTTATAAAAAAAGAAAATTTAAAGGAGAAAGTATACGAGAACATTTCATTTCAGCTTTTCATTAAGAAATAATCGCCTATTTAAAAAGTTTGAAAGTTTTCTTAAAAAATCGACAACTGAAACAGATTGTCAAATTTTCGATGCAGAACTTAAAATAACAGCCAACATGTTTCGAACTGTTTTTACTGAAGTGAAAGCTGGTACCTCATTTAGATCGCATAAATTATTTGTTAAACTTCAAGAATTAAATGGAATCAACATGGGATACCATCACAAAGACAACAACGCAGCTCAAAGAATGGTTTATTTAGTTAGTAATGAAATCCATTTAGATTTATTAAACATATTAAGAACTCATAATCGACCAGTTTCCCTAATGGTTGATACTACAACTGATAACACGAACAATCACATTTTAATTTGCTATATGTTTCTTCTAGAAAGTAATCAACCAAAAGCGTATTTTTACAAAATATTGCAATTAAAATTTGAAGAAAATGCATAAGCAATATTTAAAGAATTAATAGATAATTTTGAAAATGATGGTATCACAAATTATCTTAAAGAAAATTTAATTGCTTTTTTCAGTGACGGAGCAAGTGTTTTTAGAGGATCAAAAGCATCAGTTAGTGTTAATTTACAAAGTTGGATTACTCCATCATCAAGAACATTAATTGGATTGCATTGTTCTCCACATCGTTTACAACTAGCTTTATCACACTCTTATAAACATGATGCTAATGTAAATTATGTAGAAAACATATTATATGACTTAGCTCATTTTTACTTTGGACCGTCACATAAAGCAGCTGCCCATATCCGAGAATATGCTAATCTTGTGGATGAAAAAGCGTATTCTTTCTCAAAAGTATTTCAAAGTAGGTGGATATCTTCAGAGTACGATGCAGTTCTAAAAGTTTTAAGGTCATGGAAACTATTATTATCAGACTTACAAATCATTTCTGATGACTTATCGTTTACAATAAAAGCAAGAAAAAAGCTACTAAGCTTATAAAAAGACTTAAAGAAAAGAACTTTCTCTTTACATGGCATTTTCTTGGCGATTTGCTCAAAATTGTTCATGAAACATCTATTGAACTTCAAAAAAGATATAACTTATTAATAAGCTTAAAAGAAAATATGAATGGCTTACAAAAGAAATTGGAAACATTGAAAGATAAAAATGGAGTTTACTTTAGCGAGTATATGAAAAACGTCAATTGCAAAGATTGGTTCGAGTATAAACAACGATTAGTTACATATCAAGGAATATTATTGCTAGATACAAACGAAGAACAAATTGAAGACAATTTTTTCAAAGAAATAACATTATAAAGTTAATTATTCAAGAATAAATAAGCTACTTTCCCGCAAACGACTTTAAATCATTCGAAACATTTGAACCATCAAAATTGCCTGATAGTCTTTCAGACATGGACTTTTATGGATTAGATCAAATGCACCTTTTTTGTGATAAGTTAGGACTAAAAGACGAATATGCTGATATTGTAATTGATTTTCAAAGAGTTTTGAAAAAAAATATTTCAAGTAACAGTTTTCAAGTTGAAAAATATGCCAAACTAAAAGACTTTTGGGGAGTTCAACTTTCCAAAGATGAATTAGATTGGAATATTTTTCTAAAATTAATAATTGAAACTCTGTTATCAGTTCCAATTGGAAATGCTGAATGCGAAAGAGGATTTTCATCATTATCGTATATTAAGGATCCGAAACGAGCACGATTATCAACGCAAACACTCGAACAATTAATGAGAATTCGAATAAATGGGCCTACAACAATTGCTGATTTTGATGCTACTCGCTTTGCCAAAGAATGGATAAAAAATAACCTAAAAACTGACGATTTAACAAAAATTCGTTAAAGTATAATTATAACATAATTATTGATAACTTTTAATGTTTAATTTACTTTATTTTTAGCTCTTCCCTTTAGAAAATCAAAGTTTGATATTATTGACGTGGAACCTTCTTCCGACTTTGATATAGATGATGACGAAAACGATGACGAAGAAGAAATTGAAAAGTTTTTTATGCGCTGATGATAATTTTCAAAACTCAAATTCTATTTTAAAAATTTATTTTATCTTAAAGAAATGTGTAATTTTACGGTCTTAAAACTCGTTAATTATCGATTCAATTTGTAAAAAATAAGTACTTTATTCGAATTATATGTAACTTTATGTTAATTGTCGTAGATCTTAAATTGAACTTTAAAATTTTTTTAAATTTTTAACGATAGTAACGAAACTAACGATTTTATAAATACTTAAGGAGTTGAAAATAGATTCTTTGTTGATTTTTTGTCAGTTGACTTATTATAAGCTAAAATAGAAAAAAAAATTGAAAAAAAAATTTTAAAAAGTTTTTTTGCCCAAAAGTGGAAAAAATTGTCGCTTAAATCCGATGAGTTTGATCCCCCCTTAAATTTTGAAAAAATACGAAATGAGACCCCCCAGACCATCAGACTCTGGGACACCCTGGTTGATAGTGCTATATTACATAGCCGTCTGAACAGCGTCATAACTTTCTGTTACGTTAGTTATCTCACTGGCTGTATCTCTGATGAAATGTGTCTAAATTACATACTAACCAGATATGAGGATAAAAAATAGTATAACTCCTTTATAATTTAAGAATTTTTCAAAATATTTAAATTATTAACTTCAAATCAATGTTTATGAAATTTAAATTAAAGTAAATGTAAGTTAATTTTTTATTAAAAACAGTATATTTTTACAAAGATGTCTTACAAGTGGTATCAGATCAAGCATCATCTATGATTAAGTCAATGAAAGTAGCTAAAACATTATTTGAAAGTATGAATCACGTAACGTGCTAAGTACACGTTTTGCATTGTGTCAGTGTATATATTGGCTACAAAAATTCAAAAGTAGATAAGTTTATAACCAATATGAAAAAAGTTTAAGAAAAACCTCTATAACTTTCAAAAAAACTCTCCAACAATACTTCCGGGATAATACAGTTCACCCAAAAACTTAAACAAATATGCAAAATAGTCATCCACATAAACCAGTTATTACCAATTGGGGAAGTTGGTTAAAAACTGCTTATTATTATATGGATAATTTTGATATAGTTATGCTATTCATTAATTGATTTAAAAGATGCAAAAATCCAGCAAATTAGAAGAATTAAACTTCTAATTAAAAAAGAATTATTAAAAATAACAACTTTAATGTCTTTATGTTTTTAGAAACCTCCCAAAAATTATTGAAAAATCAGAAAGCTTATCACTGTTAATAATTTATCATTAACTCATCACCAATTTGTTTTAATTAAACAAACAAAGGAATTTTTCCTTATTTATTGTTTAGTTAAACTAAATAGTAGTTTAGATAAAACTGGAGTTGGCTAAAAGACTTTGAAATCAAGACATAAATTGCGATATGATATTCTTCAACATATCTGCGGTGGAGAAAATGTAGTTTATGTGAACCCACGTAACATCACTAGTCATAATTTAATTTCTACTATTTTCTAGTTATTTCAAATTAGTCATAATTACTTACTTTATACTTGCAATTGTTAGTTCATTGGTCATAATTCTTATGAATAATATATTCTTTACTTTATATTTTCAATTTTGCTTAATAGTTGATTTTTAATACATCAGTATGTTTTCTGCTTTTGAAGTATACACTTCAATTATATTATCGCTATTGTAATTCTTTATATAGAAACTTTGTAAAGATATTCAGTGCTTATTTCAGTCTTTTTTACTGCAATATTTCCTATATATAACATGCGATTCACTTGTTGGTAATTGTGGCACACTCATGCTTCGGTGGTACCATTCCTCCTCTTCTGTGATTATTCTTCTTCTGTATCAATACAGGTATAGGTTACGTGTTAAAGCGTGTCCAATACTGTCCCGATTACTAGTACTCGTTGGTAAACTTACAGTTGGACTAAATACTAATAGTCAAATACACTACATAAATACGGATTTAAAAAATTTTATATCATAAGAAAATTCATTAGGCTTTCGATTTAAAACTAACTGCTCCTCTTGTATCATGCGATGTTGAAAGATCTTTCTCTCAATATAAAGACATTCTTATCGATAAAAGAATTATTGCTAGAAACATTTATAATAAAAAATATGTGATAATTTGATACAAAAATTTTATACTAATAAATTAATTAATTTTGTTCTGTTATTCCTGTTGCCTACCTGTATTTAATCTGATTTATCTCTAAAAACTTTCTTCTCTAAATATTTAACAGTATGTAGTAGATACTGATTCAAGTGCAATTATTAAAAAAAGTGAAGAAATTACATTATAAGAAAGATTACTCGGTGCTCTATTAAACTCGGACAGACCTCTCATAGATAGTGTACCTATTTGAATCATATTAATTAAAGCAAAAGACACTTTCATTTCTTTTTGCTGCTAGTGCTATTACTGGTGGAGCAGCTGAACTAACATTCTTGATGCATGTTTATACATATGAAAAGTATCATTTCCAACAAATTTACTTACAGATCATGCTCAGGCAACTAAAAATCAAAAGTAAAAATATCATTTAAAAGAAAAGATGTCAAAGTTGTAAAATAAGCAGCCTGACAATCAGTTTCTGAGATTGATGTTTATATGGCGCTAATACTAATTAAATTGATAATAGGATTAATAAATCTTGATGCACGTTCAGGAAATCTGAAGCGAAAGGCATAAGCTTTCCAAAATAGCGACTTAAATTATTTAACAATGGTGAAATAATATCATCTAGACAATTACAACCCAAATATACTGATGAGAATTTTTCAAAAAATATTTTGATTAATTTAATAAAATTGGTCATACGCTTTAACCAAACTTTTAAAATATAATTTATTCACACTTTAAAAATCAAGTAAGCAAAAAGTATGTTAAAAAGAATTTATTAGAACTAGTTAATAATTCAATCCATGATCGGTATGGATGAGTATTTGAACTTTGTGATACTAAAGTACCACCTAAAAATATATTTATTTGATCACTTACAGTTTTCAATGGATAATTCATAAGTGATATTCTATTATCTTGTATAGAATCAGTACCAACAGTGGCCCACCATTCGGAATCTGCTATTATAATTAAACCAGAATTTCACCCGAAATTGTGGACAAATTCACGGAATAAACACTACATGACATTCCGAAACGAATTGTTACATCCCCATTTAAACAATCGGGCGAAGAGGGTCAAGTATAGAGCCACCATCGAAGCAAAGGATAGTAAAAAATATCCCGAAGTAAACACACGCGGGAGTAAGATATTTACGTTCTGGGAGTGTTTTTGAGTATTGTTTTTGTATTTTAAACCCTACATTAGAATAACTTGGAAGCCTTTGAGAAGATTTAAATTTTTAAATGAATATTTCAAAAAGATATGCATTACTAATTACTAAGGCCTTGAAAATCGTTAATTAACGATTTGTTAAAACCATTCAAAAACGTTATGGTGACTATTCTAATGTTGTTATATAACTTAAACAGTTATAAAAATGTTATTTTTAATTAACGATTTTATTTATTTCTAACTAATTGAATTTAATTAAAAATATGGAGAATAGGCGTTAGAATACTAAAATTTGTCGCTTAAGTACGATAAGTTTTGAGTGGGGTCATGTTTTAAGGGTTTCATTGGGGAAAATATTTTTTAAACTCGACCAAACTCGAACTCGACCAACTCGAACTCGACCCAACTCGAACTCGAACCAACTCGATCTCGACCCAACTCGAACTAGACCCAACTCGACCCCGAACCAACAATACTTTCATTTTGAATTCAATTAGAAATATAACAAATATATTTATCTATGTAGATGATAGCTCAGTAAGATAGTTACTGGACTTGATACATAGAGGTT